>JBBYHK010475270.1:0-19079 GCA_038382065.1 Adansonia grandidieri | reverse complement strand
AATAATTTTATGAATTTAAGATTTAATATAAAATATTTTAAATATTTTATTATTTTTAAATAATATTTTTAACATATCTAATTTTTATATATTATATACATTATATATTATATATAATATATATTGGTGGGGGATCGGTTCTTACCTAGGGAACCGATCCACACTATTTGTTTTTTAAAGATAAAAATAACAATATATAAAAAAAATAAGAGTAAAATGATAATTACAGTCTCTTTATTAATAATTTTAATAATTACTATTTCTTTTTTAAATTATTTTTTCTAATTTTACTCTTTTTTAATAATTATTAATTTATTTTTTTGAAATTTTACTATTTCCTTTTTGGAATTACTTTTTTAATTTTATTTTTTTATAATAATTATCAATCTGTTTCTTTTTCTAAAATTCTTCAATTGGACGAAAATATTCTTACAAATTTAAAAAATACCCCTTTTAACTCCTAAGACTCAAAATTAATAGATTATATATAGAATATAGATGTATATCAATGCATGTATAATGTACCCCCCAAAAAAATTGCATGTACAAAGCGCATGCCACGTCCCTAATCTTTCAAGTTCGACCTTTTAACCGACAAAATAAATAAATAAAATGTTCCGAGCCATTACATTTTTAGGCAGATTTAATCGATTCAAGCCGAATTTAAATTATGAAAAGTTGAATTTAAATTCAATTAAATATTAATTTTAAAGTTTAAATTTGATTAAAGATAAAAATTAAAAATTAAATTATTTATGTTTGCCTGATTAGATTTAATTAAATTCGTTTATCTTTAAGATTGTGCTCAGATCCAATCTATGTCGAACTTCATTTCATTGTCCAAACTCTTTTCGAACCTAATATTTTTAGCCTCTTAAAAATATTGGATGAACCTTTCGAGTTTAAATAAGAGACTCAACATATGAATAGATTTAATATGAAAAAAATAAAATATCTTTCAGACAAGTTTTTTTTTATTAGGCTTAAGTGCCAAACAAAAATTGGAAAACCTATCGAAAAACCCATAAGCAAATCTCAAGATTGACTTAGTAAAGTTCGAAATCCAAGAATTTAGACTTCAAACTCAATTTAATAAAATTTGATTATGAATATGAAAATTGAATTTAATATAAAATCCGAATAAAAAAGAATTAATATTAATATGCTTAAAAGGGATTTTTTTTTTTCCTAAGTTTCACAGTCAAATGCTATGGTTTAAACAAAAGGATAAGGAAAGGAGATAAAATGGCCACTTATTTGGCTCCCATTTAGTACAAGGGCAAAGTTTTAGTCGTAAGTGTAGGTAGGTCTCTTTATACCTAATAAGAATAAGTTAGAAACTGAAGATGGATGATGGATGATGGATGAAGTTAAAAGTAGAGTTGCTCACGGGAATGGATGAATAGAGAAGATCTTTATCGAGCCAACAACTTTGAAAGTTAAAGCTCGAATCTCGTTTGACTTGTTAATCTTCATAATACTTTATTATTAATGTATTTCAAAATTAATAGATGTATCTGTGAAGAGAATATTTAATGTTATAACACTTTAATCTTATTTAAAATATGATATATATAAAATAATTAAAATAAAATATAATTACATAATTTAAAATTTATATAATAATAATATATTAAATTTAATATAAATATAAAATAATTTAAATACAATTATAATATTAACGCACAAATTTAAATATTTAAATTTCTTAAAGCATCATAGGACTCCGCAAATCATGAAATAGATGCTACGTTAATTGGTTCACGCCACGGACACAGCATGGGTGAAGACAAGAATTTGTGGGAATTGGCAATCCCACCACAATTTCGGCCTTCTTTTTGTGTATTTTGGACCATGAAATGAATCCATCATTGCCGATGCTCTTTTTTCTTTCTAATTTTTGACCTGTTGATGTTGGACAACAGTGTCCACGTTCCATACCCATAATTCATGCCCTGCTATGCCGTGAAATCTTTGTCCTTTTTCAAAATTTTCCCATTTTGTCACCGTATCATCATGAATCACTGGAAAAGCTTATATTAGTTTGAAAATTTTGTCCAAACTTTAACTCCATACAGTCTGATCTGGTCAACAATTATCAACTCCGAGTCACTCATTCTGAGTTCAAAATGATTTTTTGATCAAATTAATTTAAATTTAAAATGATTAAAATTCGAATGATTTGATAAATTAATTTGAAATTAGTAACATGAAATTAAATTGATTTGGTTTTAATATTCAATAATTCAGATAGAAAACATTATGAACTTGTTACCTCAATGTTGAACTTAAAAAATCTAATATCAAAATAATCCAAACGTAAAATAATTCATACTTGAATAGTCTTAATGTTGAACATCTGAACTCATCATGATTTAAATCCAAGATGATCGAAACTTGAAATAACTTGAATTAAAAATTTGAATTTTTCACAACCTCAAATGATCATACTTAGAGGTGAAATATGACATTTATATTTGCAGGCTACTTAAGTTTGGCTTGAAAAAATTTGCATTCAGCTCAATCATCGTTGACCTAAGCTCAATCAGTTCAAGCTATTGAATAAGCCGAGTTTGACTATCTTAATACTTAGTTCGTGTACTCGCAAGCCTAATCGAGATTTCTTTGTTTTTCACATATATTTTTATTATTTTTAAATAAAATATTAAAAAAATTCAATTTAAACTCGTGGTCAAACTTGAGCATAAAAAAATTGAATTTTAAGTCGAACATAAGAATAAAACTCATGTTTTACTGGGTAAACAGCCCTAATCGAGAGAATTCGAATATTTCTACTTTATCTCCAATCGAATTCAAATTTTAAAGAATAAAAATCTATTGATTACGATCAATTTTGGATTGAGCTTGAATTCAAACTTCTATTGCTTGAACTTAGTTCAGCTCTATTACATACTATGCATAATCCAACCAAAATATGATCTGACTTGCACAATTGACTCCTTCATATGCATTTCGTAATCAACTCCAAAAAAGTTTTGAAATTGTTACTTAATGCAACATCGTTACTCAATACACATACGTCCAATATTTAATCAAAATCTATTTTCATTTAAGATACCAAGAATATCGACTCTTGTCAAAGTCAAGGATTCGTCTTATTTTGGAAAAAAAAAAAATCCTCTTTTCGTTAAACTTTTAGATAAACTTCCTTTGATTTAATTCTAAATTTTTAATATTCGATTTTCTATGAATTATTATCTAATATATTAATAGTGAAATTTTTTAATTTATAAGTGGGTTTAAGCGTTGCTATTTGTTCATTTAAGATGGAAATTTTTCTTCGATATTTGAAGTTATTACAGATTGAACCATGGTTATTGAAACTAAAGGTCTGTTTCTTTCGCTAAAATTAACTTCCAAAAACTATTTTTTAGAAAATATGAAAATTTTGTGGAAAAGCAAAGATTTTTTTATATTTGGATGACTTAATGAAAAATATTTTCTATTGTTTTGTTATTTTCTAGAAAATCTAGTTTTTCTTTTCAAATAGCAATATTGACATAAATATTAAATTATTAATTATTAAAATAATAAAAACTATTTATTTTTAAAATATTAATATTTCAAATAGTAATATTGTATAAATATTAAAATATTAAAAACTATTTCTTATTAAAATATTAATTTTTAATATTAAAGTCGTAATATTTTAATAATAATATTTAATGATAAAATATTATATTAATATTAAATCTTAAAATAATACTATTTATTATTAAAAAATTAATCATATATATTTGTAAAATATAATAATTATTAAAATATTATTTCTATTAATATATCTATACTATTAAAATATTAATTTTTATATTAAAAATTATTATTAAATATTTATAAAGTATAATTTATATAAATTTATTATTAAAATAGTCATATAAAAACATGTTTCAACAAAATATTAAAATGATATTTTAAATTTAAAATATTGGTAATGTTATAATTTATTATTATAATAGTATTTTTATTAAAAAATAAAATTATATTAATAATAATTATTAAAAGTAATAGTATATTATAAAAATATAAATATGTATGTTAAATAATATTCAAAATATAAATATTAAAAATTATATTATTAAAGTAATTTTATATTAATACTTTAATATTTTTAATTAAATATTAAAAATTTTTATTAATAATAATATTTGGCTCAAGTTAAGTTAAATTTCAATATAAAAATCATGTTATTTAATAAGAAGCTCTTTTTCGAAAAATATCTTTTACTTTTAAAAAGGAGAAGACGTTTTATAAGAAAAATGCCTTATTTCTCATTGAATTGTGAGTCATTTTTCGTTGACTAAGCTGTTTTTGGCGAAACAAACACTAAAAAATATGAAAAATATTTTTTAAAAGTCATTGTTCGTGAAACAAATGAACCTTAAAAATCTAATACGGACAAAATTATATCATTTGCAAAATGCAAATGTTCTTATAATAATTATATTGATGAATTTTTAAGGGTTTCGATTTGTAACCGTAATCCTATAATTAAGATTTTAACATATTGGTGGATAATCATAGAGCCCTTGGTTTCAAATTTTACAACACTATTTTTGTATCAGTGTGTTTGTTTTTTTTTTTTTTTGAAAAATGCCAATTTATTAATAGATAATTAAAAAGTTATATCTCATGTGGTAAAGGTTGCTTCCAAACATAATCACTATTCAAATCACAGTTAAACTATGAGCTAAACTAATAGCTTCACAAAAAACATGAGAAAAGGACACAATACCAAGGGGACTTTGACATCCTCAACAACCACATTACTATAAAGCCAACTAGCATCATCCTTTCTTAACCTCACAAATTGCTTGTAGAGAATCACCATCAACAAACAAACCTTTTTTTTTTTTTTTTACAAAAGGTCTTAATCCGAGGATAAGAAGAATCGTAAATATTTAAATTCAAATATAAATTTATTAGACATCGCTTTTTAAAAATGACTATATGAATTAATTAAACTTCAAGTTCAACTAACAAATATTTAAAACCATGCTCCACGGCAACTTGCAATCTGTAGTGAAGTGCCAAAATCTCAGCATGCATCACCCCATTCAAAGCTCAATAAGTTGGATCTCCCTATGTGATCTCGGTTAATTAGCTATTCCTACGGTGTAGCACTTGTACCACCTGGGCTCATTGATGCATTGACAATGACCTTAAAAATATTGGGTTAAAATTCAGTCTATTATTTTTAAATACATTGATAATTATTATTCATATGTATATAATTCATTTATTAGTTATAAAAAGTAAAGATACTGAAAAATAATAAAAATAAAAGGTAATGAAAGAAAACCATACCCTTAAAACATCCTACCGGTATCCAAATCCTTCTATCTTCATTATCAATAGCTTCCTTCTTCCTCACCCATTGAAAATCGTTCAATCCCTCTCGCAACAGCTTGGTACATGTAGTTAAATATTAGTTTAAAATAATAAAAGTTTGTACTGAATAAAAAGTCAATGGTTTTCTCAAAAGTTTAAACAATTACCTTAAACTTCTATGAATAAATATTTGATAAATTATTAATCTCGAGTAATTAATAAAATTTTACAGTTTCGACTCGGATCAGTGCATTAAAATAATAATCTTGCTAAGTTCTTAAGATAATAATTTTTTTATAATTCTTTAGGATGCAACAAAAATATAAATTAATAATCCCTAAAAAAATACAGAAGTTCATAAAAAGTTTGAGTGGTAGAAATTTTGATTCTAAGAGATGGATTTGGATTTTAAAAATAGTGTAAGCTGTATAATAAGCATACGTAAATGTAACATTTATGATTATTTTTTAAATTCGTAGATTTGTTGTACGCCTATTTAATGGTAAATTTGAAATTTCTATATATATATATATTTTAAATTTATAATTTATAATTTTATATCTTTCAAATATATAATCATATCGAAGCTTAACTAATTTACACATAATTAATGCATTTCATTCTTACAATTTATATAATAAATAAACTTTACATTCAAATTTTCAAATTCATGTTTCCGAATGTAACATAGGAAAAGTTTCGGTTAACAAATTTTGCTTTTCATTTAACCCTTTTTTCCCTCTAAAGTATACATTTAAAGTTGTTTGTTTTATTTTTGCATCTAAACCAAATTGAACTTCATCCTTAATTTTTTGCAATGCACACGCCACACCTGATTTTTTTTTTATATTATAACAAGTAGTTATTTAAGGCGATTATTACTTGAAATACCTTTTTTTTTCTTAATTATTATGTATATGTACATTAATGTAATTGTGTACATATCAATGGTTATGTGTTAATATTTATTGTTAACTCTTATCTTTTTTTTTTTTTTTGTAAGTCATTCATATATTTAAGTAAAAGAAAATAATAATATACATGTGTAAGGATTAAAAACATAAAATTCTATTAATTTATCAATAAATGAATAAATTATTCTTTTATTGGTATTTAAATAAACATTTTAAAATAATATTTTTTTATTTCAATAGTATTATTTTTATAGGAAGTACTCTTTTGTGCAAAACTCATTATGTTATGTCATTGTGAAGCTATTTATCTTGTACATGGAAGTAGTTATATTCACTTTTTGGATCATTTGATATCATTTCAAAGACCATTCAGCGAAAAGGCTTAAACTGGTGAGGAAGAATGCAAAATATATGAATTTGAATTTAACTTAATCGATTTATGCAATCATTTTTCAAAAATTTCATTTAGCATTTGCAACCTTTCCCTTTTTTCTTAGATTTCAATCTTCTTAATTTGTATAAACAAAAAAGATGCAGAATATACCGATAGAGATCATTATTAATATATTGGTGAAATGATTCAAATGGAGTAGGATGAAAATGATAATATAGTTAGTAGTGGTGGGTATGTATGGCTTAATTTCAATACTATTTTTATTTGGCTCTGGGTGTCAATTGAACTTTTGGTATGCTACTCTGCCGGAAGTTGCATCTTTGGTTCTCTCAAATTAGATTGTTGTTCGATTGTCCTTATGTTTATGAGAGAATTGGATTCAAGTTTGCTACATAATTTTAGGTTTTTGATTGGTAGAATGTATAGAGTATGGAATTGAAGTTTCGACTGTCCTTAGAGGTGCTTGGGTGTTTATTTCTTCTCTCGATTTCTGTTAATTTTCCATGACTTTTATACTTTCATTTTTGTTTCTCCCCTTTGCTAATTTTCGCTAGTTTTGTAATCTTTTGGTTGCTTTAACAAAATTTTTGGTTTAAAATAAAAGAGTGCGAAATATATTATATATGTTTAGTGACTAACACAGAAAGACAATTTATTTATTTATTTTTAATTAATTCTTACTTTTGTTATCGTATTTAAGTGTTTGTTTTTCTTTAGCATTTTGCTTCCTAAAGCAAAGCAATTGTTTAAATAGAATTCATACATCATAAATATGTGCTTAATATTTAAGCTTTTGCACTATAAATAATTCATATAAAGTAAATGAAAATTTGAACTTCGGATACTTCTACTATTTTAATAAAATTTTCTATGTTGTCTATGTATACATGCATCATTAACATAATATAAAAGTAAGCCCAGAACCGAAAACCAATTGAAGGGCAATTTGTTTCTTTTTTTTTTTTTTAACTAAAATAGAAAGAAAATAATAAAAAAAAATGGAGAAAGAAAGAAAGAAAGAAAGAAAGGGAGAGAAAGATTCATACATTCATATTTTTTTATGTTATAATCACATATATATATATATATATAAATAGATAAATTTTTGATACATTAATTAACATACTATAAAAGTAAGTCCTTCAGTTGGAAACCATTTGAATTGCAATTAGTTTCTATTTTTTTAAAAGAAAAAAATGAAGAAGAAAAAAAAAGATAGAAAGATTCATTTATTTGTATCGTGTTCATATTTTTTATGTTATAATTGTATTTAATGTTTTATATATAATTATATAAATTTTTAATACATTAATCATTTATTTTGTATACATTTTGACATGTTCATATTATTTTTTAATGCTGTGTATTTTTCTGATGTTGAGTCCATAAATATAGCTAATTGGTATTATTCAAATAACTCTCAATTTTATATCACTTGTGATATAATAATTAATTCTTTATTTGTTTTGAAAATAAGATCATATTAATTTTTTGTTTTTGTATTATTGAATTATATAATTATTATATTAATAAATGATCAGCAAAAAATTAAAAATATTGAATAATAATATGAAATGAGTTGATTTTTGTGTCTCAAGTATATAATAAGACAATCAATTAAAAAAATAAAGTTCTAGATTGAAAACTTGAAAAAGGCGGTCTAAAACAAACTGAAAGGCTTTAGAATTGTTCTTAAATCGACAAAAGTAGCCACTAAAGAAAAAGAACCCTCACATGCTAATCCAAAATTAATCCCAAACTTCTAAAAATTTCACTACATTAAAAAAAGGTTGAGTCAGATGCCGAAATAATGATTTGGTTCAAAATAACCTTCCAAAACTTTCGTGCCCTACCTTAGAAAATGGCGCTTATCAAAGACCTTTTGAATTAACACTTTGAGACTAGGTGTTTACTAGCATTAGTTTAACACCTATCAAGCTATTCTATTTGAAGATTAGAAGCATGTTATAACTTGATCGTTTGCCTTTCAAGGAATTCTTATAAAGGAACATTCACCTAAATTTGGTCTTGATAAACCTTGACTTATCATATCAATTTTTTTCAAAAATTTTAGCCATGCCACCCCATTTATGCCTCTAAATTCATTTCCTCATCTCATTTAAAGATGTCCCGAATGATGATCATTAAGAAAAAAATCCTTCATATCAAAAGATGAAGATGACATGTTCATTATACTTGATATTGGAAATTTCACAAATATGCCTTGAGCAATGAAATGCATGCTTTATTCGACTGCATAAAATGGTATCCTTGAATTAATCAACACTAATTTGATATTTGCTAACTTTTCAAGAAAAATTGAATTATTTCCAAATTCCTAAATCAAGATTAGAAGAAGGATTTTGAGGGGTAAACATTAAATCACCCTTTAACCTTTAACAACAAGCCATCAAGAAGAAAAGAAATTAGCAACAATAAAGCTTAGATTGATGAAGCCTCATCTACACATAGGAATCCTTCTGATATATGAAATCTATGTCCTTTTCATTTGATCATGTGCAAGGTAGGTAACGTAGGATTTAAGTTTGTTAGTAATATGTCCTCTTCATTCGATCTTGTGAAGGGTAGGTGAAGTCAGATTTAAGTTTGTTGGTATCATGTCCTCTTCATCTGATCCTGTAAAATGTAGGTGAAGTAGGATTTAAGTTTGCAAGTAATATGTCCTCTTATTCGATTATGTGAAAAGTAGGTGAAGTAAGATTTAAGTGAACTTCATTTGATCTTATGAAGCATAGGCAGAGATTTTAAGTTAGATGTCCTCTTCATGTGATCCTATTGTAAGGTAGGTGAAGTAGGATTTAAGTCAACTTTATCCAATTAAGTAGAAGGATCAGCAAAGTTTGTTATTTGTTAGCTTCACTTGGTTAGGAACCAGTGAAACAAGATGTCTTCCTCATGTGATCCTATTAGAAGGTCAGTAAAGTAGGATTTAAGTCAACTTTTTCTGATTAAACAGAATGAGCAGCAAAGTTTGTTATTGCTCCGCTTCATCTGCTTAAGAATCTATGAGGTAAGATATCCTCTTCATGTGATCCTATCGTAAAGTAGCTAAAATAGGATTCGAGTCAACTTCATCTGATTAAGCAGAAGGATTGGTGAAGTTTGTTATTAGTCAGCTTCACTTAGTTAAGAACCAGCAGAGTAAAATTGTCTCCTTATACAATCGTATGTAAAGTAGGCCGGCCTTTTCATTCGATCTTGTATAAGGTAGGTGAAACAGGCTTTAAGTTACCTTCATCGATTAAGCAGATCGATTGATAAAGTTTTTATTTGTCAACTTCACTTAATTAGGAATCTGTGGAGTAAAATGTCCTCCTCATGTGATCTTGTATAAGGTAGGTGAGCAAGGCCGGTCTCGTCACTTGATCCTTTGTAAAGTAGGTGAAGAAGGCTTTTCAAAGCCTAAAAGTACATGATGGTCTCGGCCAAGTCAAAATTGACACTAAGCCTAAAAGTAGATGATTGCCTCTGCTTAATCAAAATTGGAACTAAGCTGAAGAGTAGTTGATGGCTTAGTCCTTGCGAAATTGGCTCTAAAGAAATGAAAAAAACCCAATAGTAGTTGATGGATTCGTCTTGGAGAAATTGGCACCAAAATTTGAAAGCCCAAGAGTAGATAATGGCCTCAATCGAGTCGAAATTGGCATTAAAATATAAAAACCTAATGTAATTGGTTAGGTAAAAAATCAATGCATTTGGCCTATATATATATATATTAAAAAAAACTTTTTTGTTGAAAGGCTTATCACGGCTCAAACAAAATCGTTTCTATTTAGTATTTGCCCTGCTTTTAATCCTTAGCAATGGCCATAGAAAGGCAGCTGTAGACACCTAATTTAGTGCGGGTCCTTTCTCCAACAAACTTGAAATCTAAGACCAAGAACTTAGCCCCTAGCTGATGGAGGTAGACTTTCTTTAGGTGGATTGAACATTTTCAAGACCTTTTTAGTCTTGCATAAATGGTCGCAGGTGCACGTGATAAAACAATAACATTTTGAGGGTCAATCTTGGACAAAAAAAACAGATGTTAATGTAAAAAATTAGCTTTTAAATATATTCTTTTGAAATTTTGAAATTTATTTTTGTGGATATTATCAAGGTTAAATTTCATATTTTGAGGAATTTTTGAGAATTTTTGTAAAATTTGAAAAGTTGACCGTAGTATATTTTTATAGATACCTGTATAGTATTTTGCCAATATGCATTCCGAAAAATAAAAAATATTTAAGAAAATTTTATATTGGCATTTTATACCACGAAGTGTTAAATTGACAAAGTTATAAATTAATTTTGAATTTTCATTGTACTACAAGTTTTTGCTTGTGGATTGTTTGGTTAAACTTTTACAAAATTCAAGTTTTTTATCTTTAGTATTTCCATGAATTAATGCTTTGAGCAACGTATTAAATTCAACTCATTTTTCTAAAGTTGGATTTATTTTTTAAATTTTTTATTTTCTAAAATGTAGAGTTTTCTACTCTGTAATATTTTTCAAACGAATTTTTCTAAGTTTATAATTTTAAAAATTCTTAAAATATGTTCATTAAATTTATATTAAATTAGTTTCTGAAAATTCTATTTATTTTATTATTTAGCATTTTTTCCAAAAAAAATTTTCTTCTTCCGCAAAGGTTCTTCTTGTAAAATTTTATGAGTTTGGGATGTTTTAATTATCTTTTTCTTTCACATAAGACTTCTTAAAAATTTTTTTGTATAATTCAATACTTTAAAATTTTTATAAGAAAATTTTATTATTTTTATTAATTTTATTTTAGATAAAATTTTTTAAAAAACCAAAACTTTCAAGATTTGCAAATAGGCAAAATAAGCCCAATAATTTTTTAACAAGCCCAATAACATTACCATGCCCATTTTTTATTCTTTTTCCTAAGCCCATTCCATTCTCTACAAGCTTAATAAGCCCATTTCTTAATTATTCCAACAAACTCGTTTCATTTCTAATAAAGCCCAATTAGGCCCATTTTAAGCCCATTAATTTCCTATCTCCCTCCAAAAAATTATTTGATTCTTTTAGGCAAAAATTTTTTATATAAATATTTAATTAGGCCACTCACGTGATTAAATTTGTAGTTAAATTTATAACATGAAATTTTATTTCTTGAATACAAAATTTTTAATTTACTATAATTTAATCCTTCCAATTTATTTTTTTCATAGAATTTTCAATTAATTTATATATATATATGATTTTGTTCATTTTATTCACAATTAATTTTTATATATATATGATTTTGTTCATTTTATTCATTCTTTAAATTTTGAATGCATTTATTTTAATTTAGGAATTGGATGAGAATTAATTTAGTTAGGTTAGAATTTTTCTGTTACTTAGTTTAATCCTAACTAATTCTTATCTCATCTCATGACTCACCATGGTCTAAAATTCTCTTGATGGCTCATGTATGATGAGCTTGATAAAATGACAAAATATATTAATTAATTAAATCTTATCAAAATATCTATAAATAAGTAAATCAAAAATAAAAAAAAAATTAAAAAGAAGGCCAAAATCAGGTAAGGGACTTTTCTAAAGCCCTTGGCCAAACCTCTATCTTTAAATAAAGTGGAAGATGTTTCAGGAAAGGCCGAATTGTTTTCATGCCCCCCCCCCCCCCCAAAAAAAAAGCAAAATCCCTTAAGAATTTTCGAGTTGGTCAAGTTTTCAAGGCTTTAAAGGTAGTTTCATTGTGATATTTGCTCATATTCATTATTTTCTATTATATTTCCTTCTTTTAGTGAGCTTTGTAACTACTTGAGCTCATGGATTTTTATTCATATTAAAAGGCCAAGTATGAAAGCTATGATCAAGGTTTCTTGATTTTATTGTTATATTTAATTTTTATTAGTAATAAGTTGATTTTCATATAGATTTTTTGTGTATTTTCATATATATATATATATATATATATGTTTTTCGTATTTTTTTTACTATTTTCATCTTGATATATGTTGATATATTCATTATTTATCATGATTTATTGCATATTCATGCTTGGTAAATATTATAACATATATGTATAGTAATATTCATGAAAATATATGATGGAAAAAAATTATTTTTTGGTGAAATACAAGCTAGCCAAAACTCCCCATGTTCCTTGGATAATTTTTCATGCTTGAGTCTATGATGTTTGGATTATTTTTTAATATTTAAAACTTGTTGTGCTTAAAAATAATTTTTCAAAATTTTGGAGGCCTTAGAAGGGCGATTCCAAGCTTGTTTGAACCCAACTTAGAAGATTTTTTGATGTTTTGATATTTTTGGTTATTTGTATTCATGGAAATGTAGGGACTAAATTGCAAAAAATGCAAAAAAATGTTCAATGGCCATCCAAGTTTGGTTGAATTCATGTTGAGACATCTAGGAGTGTTTTCCAAGCATTTTAACATGTTTGAATGGGTTTCATGCATTTTAACCATTTTAGGGCCTTATTGTAAATTTGTAAAATTTAGAGACTTAATTTCAAATTTTGAAAATATTGTTGCAAGGCCAAAGGCTGTTGGTCGAATATTCCTCATGACTTTCGTATGTTTTTCATGTTGCTTTTGATGTACTTGATGTTTTGATTTTGTATTTTAAATCATGTAGGGACTAAATTGAAAAACTTGCAAAATCTTTTCTAAGACCATATAGCTAGCCGAATCGTTTGTAGAACTTTAAAGGTGTCTTTCACTCATTTCCAGCATGTTTGAATGCTTCCATACATTTTTAATCCATTGGGGACCTTTTTGTAATTTTTGAAAGTCTAGGGACTTATTTGCAAAATGGTAGAAAAAAATTATTCCTAGGCCAAGTGTGTTTGGCTGAATGCTTGTGGCAATATTTGACATGATTTCCATGTTGACTTTCACATGCTTAATGTTGTTTTGTGATATTTATTTCATGAAAAGACTAGATTGTAAAGTTAGAAAAATCTAGAGTCCACAAGGAAAACCTTGTGTTGTAAGGTTAGAATACTCATTTCCCACATTTAATTACCCATCTAGGGTATTTTGGGTATTTATGAATATTTTAAGCATTTTTAGATATTTTGAGGTTAATATGCAATTTTGAGAAATATTGGGACCTATTTAGCAATTTTTGCATTTTAAGTCAATTTTGATGTCTAAGTTAGCCATGGAGGGTATAATTGTCATTTCATATCTTTTTTTGAGTCTTTTAGGGAATCATGATACTTCCATGTCAAAGGTACACTCTAAAGGCATTTTAATAATTTACCCTAAAACTGAGTCTTTTACGATCACTAGGATACTTCTATGTCGAAGGTGCATAATAGGATATGTTCATTTTCTTTATAAAGTTATTGAGTCCTTTAGGGTATCGAAATACTTTTTATGTCAAAAATACACCTTAGAGTATTTTATTAATTTACCTTGGAACCAAGTCCTACATGGATCACCAAGATACTTGTATGTCAAAGGTGCATTATAGGAACAGGTTCATTCGTTCATGAAAATATCAAGTCTTTTAGGGTTACTGGGATACTTTCACTTCGAAGTTATATTGTATATGCATTTTTAGTAATTTTTTTTAGAGCCAAGTCTTTTAGGGTCACCGGGATACTTCTACGTTGAAGGTGCACTTTAGGAGACATTTTGGTCTTATCAACCATGTTTACATCCTTTAAGTTTAGTTTCGTTTGTCGAAACCAAGTCTTATGAAAAATGTTGTTATTTTTTATAAAATCAAGGCAATGTCTCTGAATTAAAGTAGTACATGAAATTTCTCTTAATATATGAAAAAGATTTTATGGATTATTTTAATAACGAGATATCCTTTGTTAAAAAAAATAAGAAAATCAAAATTTTTTGAATTTCAAAAAAATAAAACCTTTTGTATTCCTCCTGCTCTCTAGTAGGGTACAAAAGATATTTTGATTTCTAAAACTTTTCATGTTCCTCTGGCTCTCTAATGGGGTGTAAATAGAATGATAGAACCTTTCGTATTCCTCTAGTCTCTAATGGGGTGCAAAAAAGAATGACAAAACCTTTCGAATTCTTTCGGTCTTCTTGTGGGGTACAAAAGATATTTTGACTTTCAAAATTATTAAAAACTCAATTTTTTTATACGGAATAATAAATTTATTTCATAAAATTTTATTTTGAAAAATAGGGATTATAATTAAATAATAGATATTGAAATCGAATAAATATCAAAATTCAAGTTAACACATGATAATAAGGTACTCGATTTTCGGCCATCATGAGAAGTATCGATACTTATTTGTGATTGTAACCGACTCTCAAACCTTTTTACATGATCTTTGGTATAATTGTAGCCCTAGGAGCTTGTTTTCAAGGGTTTTGTAACCCTCAAAATACGAACTCCAACAGGTGACTAATCTCATATAACCAAAATAAATTGGTAGCAACTCTAAAAAAATGGCCATTTTGTAATGACTATTTAGGGCTAATTTGAGTGAGCAATTTATCTTGACAACTCAGTTCCAAACCTAAAAAATAAGGAAAAATAAATAATGATATGGCCCTTAGAAATAAAAAGTAATGATATATAGATATATATATATATATATATATATATATAGGAACGAAGGGTATACCCACTTTCTAAGTTAAGCTAGTCAAGATTCATATCTAGGCCATATTGCGACAATTATGACCATAAATAAAAGTTAAGGTCAATCACTAAGGTACGTTGGATTATATCTTTCAAAGCTAGTGGTTTTTTTTCATAAACAAATTATATGTTGCTTTATCACAAGTCATAGATCCGGATAGATTAAAAATCCTTGTTGCGGAGGATGACAAAAACTTCAAAGCCTCTACAAAAAATATAGTCTTCAATGAAGTTTCCAATCGATTATAATGAGATATCAACAGAATATGGGTGCATAATGTTTTGTATTTAATTTTAAATACTCAAATCATTTATATAATTTGTGTTCATATTTACATGCTTATTTATTTATTTATTTATGAAAAATGTTTTTAAAAATATTAAGAAATATGTTACTATATTTTTTATTTCATTATAACTTTTTTTTAATATTATAAAAAAATTAAATTGATTTCTTCTTTTGAGAATAATGTGATTAATTATTTTTAACTTTTATCTGATGAAAACTTAAAAGATCAAAACTATATCAACTATTTTTGAAGTATTGAAAAGAAAAGCGATAAATCAATGAGAGTTCGAGTAGAAGAAAGCATTGATTGCTCATGTACACAATGAAAACTTCATTCTATAGAGAATCTTACTAAAACCTTTTATTTATTTTTCTCCAATAGAACTCTAGTTTTATATATATATATATATATATCTTAATTTCTAACATAATTCTTTTAAAAATTAATTTAGCTGCTCATTAAGAAAAACTTAGTTAATTATATTTTATTTTTTAATAAAAATAAATTAGTTATTTAAATCGTTTTGTAAGGCTTTGTTTCATTATAATAAAATATTTTTCTACATTTTAAATATTCTTTTCCAACTTTGCACAAAACATCTAATATATAAAATACTATTACAAATTATATATTAAATCTTTTACATAAATAAAATTAAATTTATGGGTTTAGAATACTTATTATTATATAATATTGTCTAATATAATATTTTAACTAGAAATTACTTTTTTTTCATTGTTTTTAATTGTTATATAATCCATACCTATATATCAAAAGAATCCCTTGGGGGATCTTCTTTTGCCAGCTGTCCTTTTTTTTTTTTTTTCAATTGGTAAATTACATTATGAGTTATTCACATTAATATGTTTATAATCTAATGTGATTATAATAAATAATTGTTAATAAGGATATAAAGAATTTTTATACTTTTTTAACGAATGTACTAATGAATAATAAAAAATTTGATAGCCAATATTATCTTATATATTTTTTGTATATTTGAATATTGCATGCTTGAATATTACATTTACTATTTATAATAGATTCGAAAGTGGATTAAGATATAAATCTTAAATATTTATTATCTAACTCCACTTTAACTTTAGTTCGAATGGTATCGGATATTTTGATCCATTATATATCCAAATCCCATTTATTTATATAGATAATAGATTTGAATATCCTACACCATCAGATATACTTTTACATATTTAATTATTGTCAATTTTATATTTTTATTTTTTTTAAAAATGATTTAATAGATTCAGATATTTAGCGAATTTAAATTTCAACTAATATTATTTTTTAATCAAATACTGATTCGGATAGTATTGTGTACAAAAATTTTTGAAGAACTACAAAATTAATTAATAAATGACAAATATTTATTATTAATTTTTATTATCATTAATAATTATCAATAAAGAAATAAAATGTTATTTTCTTACAAAACGTGTAATGAGGAGGAAAAATTTCGAAATAAGTATAAAATGAGCTAATAAATTAAAAATATTTTATCTACTATTATTGTAATAAATAATTATTAATAAGGAAAGAAAAAATATTTTTCAAATATTTTGGAATTATTTTTAATTAATTGAGAATAAAAAATTCTAGCAAAACTAACTAGGCAATTAAAACTCCTACAATTGAAGAAAGTGAAATATGGTTAGTAAACAAAATGAACTTAAAATTTATTTTTATGAATTTGTCAGGAAACAAAGTTATTTTATAATTTTTTAAAATAATTTTTTATTTATGATAATGATGTAACATGAAATATTTAATTTTATATTAAAAATAAAATTATTTTAATACATTAATATATTAAACATTTTTTAAAATATTTAAATTAATAATTATTATTTAATATAATTAAAATTACCAAAAAAATTCAATATCTTGAGCAAAGCAGGGGAATCATTCTAGTTTTTTTATAAAAATAACAACGCAAATTTGTAGGCCACCATTCTAGTAATTTATAAATTTTAGCATAACTATTCTTAATGCCCTAATAAATCATTTTTTCTGAAATTTCCCAAAAATACATTTCTCTTTTCCCACTAAAATAACAATAATAGTTAAAAAGTCTGATATAAATGTTATCTTATATTATAGGCAAGATTGTGGAAATAGAAAAGATTATAAGTGTTGAAAGTTGAATTTAAGATATACTAAATACCATATATTTATAGTGATGGGTATGTGAATCAATTAAGCAAGTTAAACATGGGTTCAAAAAATTGAATTTATTGATATAAAGAGAGCGAAAGAAATGTATTTTTAAAATAATGTATATTAAAAGGAATAATAAATTAAAAATAAGATAAGTTTTGGTGAGTAGTTACCTTTTAAAAGTAAAAGATATTAAAAAAGTGAGTAATTTTTTAAATAAATAATTATTTTTAAACGTAAAAAACTTAAATATTTTAATTTTATGGATTTATATTTAATGTATTATTAGTGTAAAAGTTTATATATTAACGATGAATCTGCTAATGCTACTCATTAAAAATATGTTTATTTATATTTAGTTTTTAGGTTTTAAAAAATTTCATATTTATGTACTAAAGAAATATCATTATTTGATTCATTGATAGTATGTAGGATTATACACTGATAGTGTATAAAATATGAATCCTAATTTTATTAGAAATTTACTTTAGTTTTTATTATATCTATTTAATGATTTGGCCACCTGCTTGGCTTATATTGGGTCAAGCCTCAACAAGTATTTTCAATTAGGGATGGTTAGAGCTGCCTTAATTATATTTATTTAAATTTAATCATAAAATTTTTTAAATATTAATATAAAACTAATTTTGAATATTTTTAAATAATAAAACTAAATTTCAGATCTTAGCGTACCTAATCTCTACTTGGATAAGTAAAGAAAAATATTTAGATCACAAACTAATCCGAGGTTTGGCACAGTTGTTACATAAAGTTACTATTAAATTACAAATTTTATCGGGTGCAGGCAAAAGTGCAAAATGAAGCCTTACCTAAGATTTGAGTCAAGGTCCGTAATGAGCCCAATAAATAGATATAAGTAAGCAGAGCATTATGAATACTTTAAAAATAATTTAATTTTTGTTTGTTTATATTTATTTATTAAGTTAAATAAATAAATATGAATAAAATTTAATGTTTGTTCATTAAATAAATCGAGCACAAATAGAATATATTCAGTTAATTTATGTTCACAAATAATGTAATTTGTAAAACATTTAAAGTTCGTTTAATAAATTATTTAAAATTTATTTAAAACTCATTTATTATTTAATCATAATATAATTAGAAATATTATAATGTGTTGTTATATTTCTATAGTATAATTAATAATATTTATATTTTATTATTTTATATTCAAAACTATTAAATATATTTATTTATTTATTGTTCATACACATATTTTTAATTTTTTATAAATATATATTTTTAATTTTTTATAAATATATTATAAAAATATTCATTTAGTGTTCTCAAATAAATTTATTAATTTATATAAA
>JBBYHK010475260.1:0-19080 GCA_038382065.1 Adansonia grandidieri | reverse complement strand
ATCAAAACATTTTTTTGAAGTCTAAATTAGATCAAAAAGGTCAATGTCACATGATCACCCTACTCCTCCCTAGTTTGATGACTAATATCACCATCAGCCACCCTATTTGCTGGAAAATCATTTTAGCATTTAAACTAGCCACCCTATGTCTATCACATTGGAAGCAAGTTGCTCCCTACAGCCACTCTACAGCCACCATGCTGACATCACTTTTTCCCCCTTGAGAAATGACCAAAAACTCCTCCAAATTGGCTCCAAAATGCTAGTATAAATAGATCACTTCTATCTCAGCTAAAAAAAGGTTAGATTCTAGCTTATATTCATCTTGCAAAGCATATTCCTACCCTAAGAAAACCAAAATCTCGTAGCTCTTCACCGACCACCTAAAAATAGCCCTAAAACACTTATTCCCAACTATTACACATTCTAAAAATCACTCTCATCCATACCATAACCAAAACCTCATTATTTCTCTCTTTTTCTTGCTTATTAACAATAAAGAAAAGAGGGAAATTCAAGCCATCTCTACTGCTCTAATTATTTGGTCAAAAAGTTGAGTTTTGTTGGTATAACTTCTCACTTTATCACTTTCATTTTCTATTTTTCAGCATCTTCATCATTTTAGTGAGCTCTTCATGTTTCCATCACCCTATTAGGATTATCATGCATTATTGTGGCTTTTGGTTGTGGTAGTTTAAGATTTCGATGCCTTAATATCCCTTTAATGTGCAAAATGCCTTATTTCATCCTCATTAGTTTGATATCTCTTGTTTATGCATTTTATGCCGTATCCATGCATCTTTTTATCCTTAATCCATGTATGAATCATTAGCCTAACATATTTCAAGCACATTTATATATTAGCTTGCATGAATCATTGTCATTTTTAGCATCCATAACATTTTCTTGTCATAATGCATAACACTTTCTTTGTCTAAACCATTAGTAAAGTTAGCATCCCCATTCATGTTATGTGCCATCCCGTTGCATGTTTGTTGTCCTCTCCTTGTCAAAAAGCATGTTTGATGGCTATCAAAAATGATTTTCAAAAGCCCCCAAGCCAAGCATGTTAACCTCAACCAATGAGGATTAGCATGGACTTAGCATTTTCCTTAAAGTTAGCAAAATATCTGGGGGAAAATTAAGTTTTCCAGATCTGGAATCTTGGTTAAACAAGCTCAAATCTTTTGATTTTGAAACGAAAATGTTCATACAATTATTCGCTAAATGTTTATGCGTTTTTTTTAGTCAAAACCTTGAGTGCTATGATCAACAGGCTGTTTCATCCTCCCAAACTAATCTGGGGCTGTGCAAATAAGTTTGTGATGCTCATGCCACTCTTTCTCTTTAGTCATAGATGTTCGAACGTCAATGACTCAAGTTTGGACCCGTAGACATAAAAAAAGGGGAGATATCCCTTGCTTTGCTTTATCCCCTGCTGGCAGCACAATTGTTGCAAATTGAAAAATCATTTCAAAATCCTAAATGATTTTTCATGAATTTTGTGATATTTTTCTCTTAAAGCATGTCGAATTATCTTTAAAATGATGTCTTATTCACCCCCTGGATCATTCCAGATGAAAGAGTTATGATTTTTCAAATCTAAACTATCTAGAACCTTAAAAATCCAAACATGTATTCTGGTTGGGCTGTTCAGGCCCACTAAAAGATTTTTCCAAAATTTTCAAACATTTTTCCTAAAGATTCATGAAATTCCCTTTTCAAAAAGGTATCATTTCTAATTTTCCAATACCAAAAGAGTCCGGAATGATTTTTCAAATTTTGACACACCTTGATTCTCATATGCTTTGCTAGCAGCAAAATTGGTCCAAATTTGAAAATTTATTCCCCCGAAAAGTAACTTTTTCAAATATTGAGAATATTTTTAGATTGACCCTCATCGAGTTAGCTTTTTAGCAGCATCTTGTCCACCCTCTAAATCCTTCAAACTAATTTAGAATAAGTTCGGGAAGTAGGATAGCGCGATGTTGTCCCCTCAGTTATGGTCAAAATTGAGTTGTTTTCTCGAATTTCATCTCGAGACATTCGAATGTCTCCGTATCACCTCGATCAGACTCAAGAACATGCTTTGACCTCCCATAGGCTTATATCAAGGCACAAACACATTTTACATCTTTACCATCCTCATTCACAATAATTTTTTTTGCTAAAAATTGTCAAAACGCTCGCACATTTCCTATATCACAAAGTTTTGTTAAATTTTCCAACTCGACTACTCTAAAGAGTGTAAGACGTGTCACTTTTAGGGATACTTTAACCCTGACCTTTCGAGGGGATACTCTAACCCCATTTTTCAAAATTATCAAGATTGATAAATCTTCCTTTGTCAAAATGATTTGTCATCTACAGGGATACTCCAACCCTGACCTTTCGAAGGGATACTCCAACCCTGCTTTTCAAAATTGTCAAGATTTAAAAATCCTCCTTTGTCAAAATTATTTGTTATCCACGGGGATACTCTAACCCCACCTTTTCGAAGGGATACTCTAACCCTGTCTTTCAATTTCAATTAATTTTTTTCCTTTCTCAGACTTTCATAAATGTGTCAAACAAACCTCGTTTAATCGAGAAACCCAGATGCATCTAAAAAATTATCAATTTGGTTATTCCTAGATAATCAATGCCAATTACGAGATAAATTCCAATAGTCCATCCCTTTTCTTTATCATTCCATTGAATCATCCATGTTATGGTACTTCATTTGTTGCCTTACATGATTTCTTTGTGATGATTATTTGCATTCATGTTTTCCAATCATTTCAAATAAAACTAAGGGTAATATTCCATGTGGGTATCTCTCCAGTGCCTAAAGTGGAATATTCCCTTTGTCAAAGTAAAATCCAAAGGTCATTTTTATTGAAAATCTCAACATTCCCCATCTTTGCGAGACGTATATGAGATTAAATCCTTTTCATCAAAACTTAGATTTGTTTTTCTCTAAGATTCATGCATTAAAAGAGGGTTATATCGAAATAGTAATGAGGTAAGATCAAAAGAATAGAAATCGAGATAAGACATAGCTAGTAAGGTACCAATTTCGGGCATCATGAAGAGGTTCGTACCTCATCATGCGTAACCAACTCCTGAACCTAAATGGTAAATTTTTACACTATGTAGACCATGAAATTGATGTTTTAAGTTTCATAACTCAAAGCATTAGTTTCAATAGGCATCCGATCATGCCTAAACTCAAAACATTAGTTTCAATAGGCATCCGATCATGCCTAACTTGAAATGATTGATGGCAACTCTAAGCGTTGGCCATTTTGTAATGGTCATCTGAGACCAATAAGATGAGCGATTTGTCTTATAGTCCCCTTCACTATATCACAAGTCAAGAATCCGTACTTTCTTGTTCTCATCATGTCGCAAAGGAAACATCTCGGTCAAAAAGACATTTCTAAGTCAGAAAAATATTTTAAGTCATATGCACCCATAGATCCATGAAGATCCACCCTGGGGTACGTTGCGACACTCTTTCCATCATTTTTTAGAATTAAAGTTCATTTGTCAATTGGGATATACATGGATTCACATAGTAATCTCCTTTCTTTTCATTATTGGGCACCGTAAACTCATTCCCCATGTTGGGATAAATGACATTGATGCTTTGATTTCATAAGAAATGTTTCTCTTTCAAACAATTTTTAGTGCTAAAGTTTATTTTTTAGTTGAGACAAACATAGATTCACATAGTAATCTCCTTTCTCATCATGATAGGGCACCATAAACTCATTGTCCTCATTGGGATAAATGACATTGATGCTTTGGTTTCCTAAGAAATACTTCTTTTTCCATCATTTTCTAGTTTTAAAGTTTATTTGTCAATAGTGACAAACACGGATTCACATAACAAGCTCTTTCTTTTCATGATTGGGCACCATAAACTTGTTCTACTCATTAGGACAAACACGGATTCATATAGTAATCTCCTTTCCTTTCATGATTAGGCACCATAAACTCATTCTTCTCATTAGGATAAATAACATTGATTTTTTGGTTTTATAAGAAATGCTTCTCTTTCCATCATTTTCTAGTTTTAAAGTCATTTGTTAGTTTGGACAAACACAGATTCACATAACAATCTCCTTTCTTTTCATGATTGGGCATCATAAACACATTTTACTCATTGGGATAAATGACATTGACGCTTTAGATTCATAAGAAAACCTTTTCTTTCCACCCTTTTTTAGAATTAAAGTTTATTTTTCAATTGGACAAACACGGTATCACATAGTAGTCTCTTTTCTTTTAATGATTGGGCACCATAAACTCATTCTCCTTATTGGGATCAATGACATTGATGCTTTGGTTTCATAGGAAAAGCCTATCTTTCCACCATTTTTTGTATTTAAAACTCGTTTCTCAATTGGGACAAACACAAATTCAAATAGTAATCTCTTTTTTTTTCATTATTAGGCACCGTGCACTCATTCTCCTCTTTGGGATAAAAGACATCGATGCTTTAGATTCATAAGAAAACCTTCTCTTTCCACCATTTTTTAGAATAAATATTCATTTCTCAATTGGACGAACATGGTGTCACATAGTAATCTCTTTTCCTTTAATGATTGGGCACCATAAACTCATTGTCCTTATTGGGATCAATGACATTGATGCTTTGGTTTCATAAGAAAAGCTTATCTTTCCACCATTTTTTAGAATTAAAGTTCGTTCTCAATTGGGACAAACACGAATTCACATCGTAATCTCTTTTTTTTTTCATTATTAGGCACCATATGCTGATTCTCCTCTTTGGGATAAAAGACATCAATGCTTTAGATTCATTTTTCAATTAGGACAAACATAGATTCACATAGTAATCTTTTCTCCTTTCATGATTGGGCGCCATAAACTCGTTATCCTCATAGGATAAATGACATTGATGCTTTCATTTCATAAGAAACGCCTCTCTTTCCATGATTTTTTAGTTTTAAAGCTCATTTGCCAATTGAGAGAAACACGGATTCGTATAACAATCTCCTTCTTTTCATGATTGGGCCGCATCAACTCATTTTACTCATTGGGGTAAATGACATTGATGCTTGGGATTCATAAAAAAGCATTATCTTGCCACCATTTTTTTAGAATTAAAGTTCATTTCTCAGTTGGACAAACATTGTTTCATATAGCAATCTTCCTTCCTTTAATGATTGGGCACCAAAACTCATTCTCCTCATTGGGATAAATAATATTGATGCTTTCGTTTTATAAAAAAAGCTTATTTTTCCAACATTTTTTAGAATTAATGTTCATTTCTCAACTAGGAGAAACACAGATTCACATAGTAATCTCTTTTTTTTCATGATTGAGCACCGTACACTCATTCTCCTCTTTGGGATAAAAGACATTGACGCTTTGGTTTCAAAAGAAAAGCTTCTCTTTTCATCAGTTTTTAGTGTTAAAGTTTATTTGCCAATTGGGACAAACACAGATTCTCATAATAATCTCCTTTCTTTTTATTATTGGGTACCATAAACTCATTTTTTGCATTGGGATATATGACATTGATGCTTTGGTTTAATTTAAAAAAAGCTTTTCTTCCCACCATTTTTTAAAGTTCATCTGTCAATTAGGTCAAAGAGGGATTCACATAATAATCTCATTTCTTTTCATGATTAAGCACCATGAAGATGTTCTACTATTTAGGATAAATGGCATTGATGCTTTGGTTTCAAAAGACAATTTCTCTTTCCACCCTTTTTTAGAATTAAAGTTCATTTCTCAATTAGACAAACACGGATTCATAAATTAATCTACTTTCCATTTATGATTGGGCACCATAAACTCATTCTCCTTATTCCGATAAATGACATTGAAGCTTTGCTTTTATAAGAAAAACTTCTCTTTCCATCATTTTTTAGAGTTAAAGTTTATTTGTTAAGTGGGACAAACATGGATTCATATAATAATCTCTTTTTTTCTCATTATTGGGCTCCATAAACTCATTCCCCCCATTGGGATAAATGACATTGATGCCTTGGTTTCATTTTAAAAGCTTTCCTTCTCACCATTTTTTAAAATCAAAGTTTATCTGTCAATTAGGGCAAAGATGGATTGACATAATAATCCCCTTTCTTTTTATGATTGGGCACCATAAACACATTCTACTTGTTGGGATAAATGACACTGATGCTTTGGTTTCATAAGAAAAGGTTCTTTTTCCACCATTTTTTAGAATTAAAGTTTGTTTGTCAATCGGGACAAACACAGATTCACATAGTAATCTCCTTTCATTTCATGACTAAGCAACATAAACTCATTCTCCTCATTGGGATAATTGACATTAATGCTTTGGTTTCAAAAGAAACGCTTCTCCTTCCATCTCTTTTAGTTTTAAAATTTATTTATCAATTGGGACAAAAATGGATTCATATAATAATCTATTTTCTTTTCATGATTAGGCACCATAAACTTGTTCTACTCATTAGGATAAATGACATTGATGCCTTGAATTCATAAGAAATCCATTTCTTTCCACCATTTTTTAGAATTAAAGTTCATTTCTCAATTGGGACAAACACAGATTCATAAAGTAATATCCTTTCTTTTCATGATTAGGTAACATAAACTCTTTCTCCTTAATGGGATAAATGGCATTGATGCTTTGGTTTCATAAGAAAATCTTCTCTCTCCATCATTTCTTAGTGTTAAAGTTCATTTGCCAATCAGGACAAACATAGATTCACATAATAATCTCCTATCTTTTCATGATTGGGCACCATAAACTTATTTTCTACATTGGGATAAATGACATTGATGCTTTGATTTAATTCAAAAAAGCTTTTCTTCCCACCATTTTTTAGAGTTTGTCTGTCAATTAGGTCGAAGTGGGATTCACATAATAATCCATTTTCTTTTCATGATTGGGCACCATAAAGATGTTTTACTATTTAGGATAAATGGCATTAATGCTTTGGTGGTTTCAAAAGACAATTTCTCTTTCCACCCTTTTTTAGAATTAAAGTTCATTTCTCAATTAGACAAACACGGATTCATAAATTAATCTACTTTCCATTTATGATTGGGCACCATAAACTCATTCTCCTTATTCCGATAAATGACATTGAAGCTTTGCTTTTATAAGAAAAGCTTTTCTTTCCATCATTTTTTAGAGTTAAAGTTTATTTATTGAGTGGGACAAACACAGATTCATATAATAATCTTCTTTCTTTTCATTTTTGGGCTTCATAAACTCATTCCCTGCATTGAGATAAATGACATTGATGCCTTGGTTTCATTTTAAAAGCTTTCCTTCCCACCATTTTTTAGAATCAAAGTTCATCTGTCAATTAGGGCAAAGACAGATGCACATAATAATCCCCTTTCTTTTTATGATTGGGCACCATAAACTCATTTTATGCATTGGGGTAAATGACATTGATGCTTTGGATTCATAAGAAAACCTACTGTTTCCACCATTTTTAGAATTAAAGTTCATTTCTTAATTGGACAAACACGGTTTCACATAGTAATTTCCTTTCTTTTAATGATTGGGCACCATAAACTCATTCTCCTTTTTGGGATAAATAACATTGATGCTTTGGTTTCATAAGAAAAGCTTTCCTTTCCACCACTTTTTAGAACTAATGTTCGTTTCTTAATTCGGACAAACACAGATTTACATAGTAGTCTCATTTTCCTTCATGATTGAGCATCATAAACTCATTCCCCTCATTGGGATAAATAACATTAATGCTTTGGTTTCATAAGAAAAGCTTCTTTTTCCATTATTTTTTAGTGTTAAAGTTCATTTGTCATTCGGGACAAACATGGATTTACATAATAATCTCCTTTCTTTTCTTGAATAGGCACAATAAGCTCGTTCTACTCATTGGGATAAATGACATATACTTTGATTTCATGGGAAAAGCTTCTTTTCCCATCATTTTTTATAGTGAAAGTTTATTTGTCAATTGAGACAAACATGAATTTACATAATAATCTCCTTTTTTTTCATGATTGGGCTCCATAAACTTATTCACCACGTTGGGATCAATAACATTGATGCTTTTGTTTCATTTAAAAACCTTGCCATCCTATAATTTTTTAGAATAAAACTTCGTTAGTCAATTACCACAAAGATGGAATCACAAAATAAATTTCTTTCTTTTCATGATTAGGCACCATAAACTATTTCTACTTATTGAGATAAATGACATTGACGCTTTGGTTTCATAAGGAAAGCTTCTCTTTCCATCATTTTTTAGAATTAAAGTTTGTTTCTTAATTAGGACAAACACGTATTCACATTGTAATCTCCTTTCTTTTCATGATTGGGCACCGTAATCTCATTCTCCTCATTATGATAAATGATATTGATGCTTTGGTTTCATAAGAAAAGCTACTCTTTCCATCATTTTTTAGTGTTAAAGTTCATTTGTCAATCGAGGCAAATATGGATCACATAATAATCTTCTTTCTTATCATGAATGGGCTCCATAAACTCATTCCCTGTATTGGAATAAATGACATAGATGTTTTAGTTTCATTTAAAAAGCTTTTCTTCCCTTCATTTTTTAGAATCAAACTTCATCAGTCAATTAGGACAAAGATGGAATCACATAATAATGTCCTTTCTTTTCATGATTAGGCATCGTAATGTCATTCTACTCATTAAGATAAATGACATTAATGCTTTGGCTTCATAGGAAATGATTCTTTTTCCACCATTTTTTAGAATTAAAGTTTAATTTCTTAATTGGGACAAACATGGATTCACATAGTAATCTCTTTTCTTTTCATGATTGGGCACCATAAAATCATTTTCCTCATTAGGATAAATGATATTGATGCTTTGGTTTCGTAAGAGAAGCTTTTCTTTCCATCATTTTTTAGAGTGAAAGTTTATTTGTCAATTGAGACAAATATAGATTCACATAATAATCCCCTTTCTTTTCATGATTACGCACCTTAAATTTATTTTATGCATTAGGATAAATGACATTGATGCTTTGGTTTCATTTAAAAAGCTTTTCTTCCCATCATTTTTTTAGAATTAAAGTTCGTCAGTCAATTAGGACAATGACAGAATCACATAATAATGTCCTTTCTTTCCATGATTGGGCACCTTAAACTCATTTTTCGTATTAGGATAAATGATTTTGATGCTTTGGTTTCATTCCAAAAAGCTTTTCTTCCTACCATTTTTTCGAATCAAAGTTCATTTCTCCATTAGGACAAAGATAGATTCACATAATAATCTCCTTTCTTTTCATGATTAGGCACCATAAATATGTTCTACTCATTGGGATAAATGGTATTGATGCTTTGGTTTCATAATAAAAGCTTCTCTTTCCATCGTTTTTTAGAATTAAAGTTCATTTCTCAATTGGACAAACACGGATTCACAAAGTAATCTCCTTTCCTTTCATGATTAGGCACCATAAACTCATTATCCTCGTTGGGATAAGTGACATTGATTCTTTTGTTTCATAAGAAAAGCTTATCTTACCATAATTTTTTAGAGTTTAAGTTCATTTATCAATTGGCCAAACATGGATTCACATAATAATCTCCTTTTTCTTCATGATTGGGCTCCATAAATTCATTCCCTACATTGGGATGAATGACAGTGATGGTTTAGTTTCATTTTAAAAAGCTTTTCCTCCCATCATTTTTTAGAATCAAATTTCATTAGTCAATTAGGACAAAGATGGAACTACATAATAATCTCCTATCTTTTTATGATTAGGCACCATGAACTCATTTTTTGCATTAGGATAAATGACATTAATGCTTTGGTTTCATTCCAAAAAGCTTTTCTTCCTACCATTTTTAGAATCAAAGTTCATCTGTTAATTACGACAAAGACAGAATCACATAATAATCTTCTTTCTTTTCATAATTGGGCACCATAAACCCATTCTACTCATTGGGATAAATGACATTGATGCTTTAGTTTCATAAGAAAAACTTCTCTTTCCATCATTTTTTAGAATTAAAGTTCATTTCTCAACTGGACAAACACAAATTCACAAAGTAATCTCTTTTCCTTTCATGATTGGGCACCATAAACTCATTCTCCTTATTGGGATAAATGACATCGATGCTTTGGTTCAAAAAGAACAGCCTCTCTTTCCATCCTTTTTTAGAGTTAAAGTATATTTGCCAATTGGGAGAAACACATATTCATATAAAAATCTCCTTTCTTTTCATGATCGAGCACTATAAACTCATTCCCTGCATTGGGATAAATGACATTGATGCTTTAGCTTCATTTAAAAAGCTTTTGTTCCCATCAGTTTTTAGAATTAAATTTCATTTCTCAATTAGACAAACACGGATTCATATAGTTATCTCCTTTTCCTTAATAATTGGGCACCATAAACTCATTCTCCTCGTTGGGATAAATGAAATTGATGCTTTGGTTGCATAAGAAAAGCTTTTCTTTCAATCATTTTTTAGAGTTAAAGTTCATTTGTCAATTGAGAGAAACACAGATTCGCCTACTAATGTCCTTTCGTTTCATGATTAGGCACCATAAACTCATTTTTTGCATGGGATAAATGACATTGATGCTTTGGTTTCATTTAAAAAGCCTTTTTCCCACCATTTCCTATATTCAAAGTTCATCTATCAATTAGGATAAAGATGGATTCACATAATAATTTCCTTTCTTTTCATGATTAGGCACCATAAACTCATTCTACTCATTGGGATAAATGACATTGATGCTTTGGTTTCATAAGAAAAGCTTCTCTTTCTACCATTTTTTTGAATTAAAGTTTGTTTCTCAATTAGGACAAACACGAATTCACATAGTAATCTCCTTTCTTTTCATAATTGGGCAACATAAACTCATTCTCCTTATTGGAATAAATGACTTGATGCTTTGGTTTTATAAGAAAACCTTCTCTTTCCACTTATTTCATCGAGTCACCTTTCTAACGGTGTCTTGTCCACCTTCTAAATCCTAAACCAATTTAGAATAAATTTGGGAAGCAAGATAGCGCAATGCTATCCCCTATTTTCGATTTTGGTCAAAATTGAGTTGTTTTCCCGAATTTTGTCTCTAGACATTCGAATGTCTCTATGTCAACCCAATTAGAATTGAGAATATGCTTTAACCTCCCATAGGCTCGTATCAAGGCACAAACACATTTTACATCTTTACCATCCTTATTCACAATAATTTTTTTTCCCAAAAGTCATCAAAATGCTCACTTGTTTTCCAAATCATAAAGTTTTATCAATTTAAGTCTTCCCACTCGACTTCTCTAAAGAGTGCCAGATGTGTCACTTTTGGGGAGACTCTAACCTTGCTTTTCAAAATTGTCAAGATTAAAAAAACCTTTTTTTGTCAAAATGATTTGTCATCCACAGGGATTCTCTAAGCCTGACCTTTCGAGGGGATACTCCAACCCCCTTTTCAAAATTGTCAAGATTAAAAGAAATCTCCTTTGTCAAAATTATTTATTATCCACGGGGATACTCCAACCCTACCTTTCCGAAGGGATACTCCAACCCTATTTTCAACTACAATTAATTTTTTTTCTCATTCTCAAACTTCTATGAATATGTCAAACAAATCTTGTTTAATCAAAAAATCCAAATGCATCTAAAAATTATTGATTCGGTTGTTCCCAGATAATCGATGCCAATTGCGAGATAAATTCCAATAGTCCATTCCTTTTTTTTATCATTGCATTGAATGATTCAGGTTATGTTACTTCATTTATCACCTCACTAACATAATTTTTTGTGATGATTATTTGCATTCATGTTTTCAAACATTTCAAATAAAATTAAAGGTAATGTTTCGCATAGGTATCTCTCCAGTGCCCAAAGTGGAACATTCCATTTTCAAAGTAAAATCCAGAGGTCATTTTTATAAAAAATCTCTATATTCCCCATCTCTCCAGAGTGTATATGAGATTAAATCTTTTTCATCAAAACCTAGATTATTTCTACAAGATTCATGCATTAAAAAGGGTTATATCGAAATAATGACAAGTTAAGATCGAAAGAATTGAAACTAAGACAAAACACAGCTAGTAAGGTAGCGATTTCGGGTGTGACGAAGAGGTTCATACCTCATCGCACGTAAACAACTCTCGAACCCAAATGATGAATCTTTGCATTACATAGACTATGGGATCGATGTTTTGAGTTTCGTAACTAAAACATAGGTTCCAATAGGGATTCGATCATGCCTAGCCCGAAATGATCAGTGGCAACTCTAAGCGTTGGCCATTTCATGATGGTCATCTGAGACCAATGAGACGAGCAATTCGTCTTATGGTCCCCCTCACTATATCACAAGTCAAGAATCCTTACTTTCTCATTCTCATCACATCGTGAAAGAGAAATCTCGATCAAGAAAACATTTTCCAAGTTAGGAAAATATTTTAAGTCGTGCACACCCATAGATCCACGAGGATCCACCCCAAGGTACATTGCGACAGATTTTGTGGGAAAAGCTTTTCATTCCACAATTTTCCATACAATCAAAGTTTATCCTAGAAATGAGACAAACTTGGTTACTTATAATAATCTCCATTCTCCTTCTTATTGGCACTACAATCATGCTCTCTACATTGGGATACACGATATTGATCCTTTGGATTTGCAAGAGATGCTTTTCTTTTCACCATTTTCCTCATAATCAAAGTTCATCCTTGAAATTAGACCAACTTGGATACTCATAATAATTTCCATTCCCTTGTTATTGGCACTACAATCATATTCTCCTTTTAGGAGACATGATATTAATGCTTTGGATTTGCAAGAAAAGCTTTTCTCTCCACCATTTTCCTTATAATTAAAGTTCATCCATGAATTGAGATAAACTTAGACACCCATAATAATCTCCATTCATTTTGTTACAACCATGTTCTCATCATTGGGATACATGATAGTGATTCTTTGGATTTGCAAGAAAAGCTTTTCTTTCCGCCATTTTCCTTATAATAAAAGTTTATCCGTGAAATGAGACAAACTTGGATACCTATAATAATCTCTATTCTTTTTGTTATTAGCGCTGCAATCATGTACTCCTCATTGGGATACCTGATATTAATGCTTTTGATTTGCAAGAAAAGCTTTCTTTCTACCATATTCCTTATAATGAAAGTTCATTTGTGAAATAAGACAAACTTGGATACTCATAATAATCTCAATTCTTTTTGTTCTTGGCACTATATTCATGTTCTCCTTGGTGGGATACACAATTTTGATGCTTTGGATTTGCAAGAAAAGCTTTTCTTTCCACCATTTACCTTGTAATCAAAGTTCATCCATGAAATGAGACAAAGTTGGATACTCTTAATAATCTCTATTCTTTTTCTTATTGGCACTACAACCATGTTCTTCTCATTGGGATACATGATAATGATGCTTTGGATTTGCAAGAAAAGCTTTTCTTTCCACCGTTTCCTTATAATCAAAGTTCATCCATAAAATGAGATAAACTTGTGTACTCATAATGAATTCCATTCCCTTTATTATTGGCACTATAATCATGTTCTCCTCATTGTGATACATGATATTGATGCTTTGGATTTGCAAGAAAAGCTTTTCTTTCCACCCTTTCCTTGTAATTAATGTTCACCCATGAAATAGGATAAACTTTTGCTCGTAATAATCTCAATTCCTCTTATTATAAGCTCTAGAATCATGTTTTCTACATTAGGATACATGACATTGATGCTTTGGATATGCAAGAAAACCTTTTCTTTCCATTATTTTCCTTATAATCAAAGTTCATCCGTGAATTGAGACAAACTTGGATGCTTTTAATAATCTCCATTCTTCTAGTTATTGGCACTTCAATCTTGTTCTCCTCCTTGGGATACACGATATTAATGCTTTGCATTCATAAGAAAAGCTTTTCTTTTCACCATTTTCCTTATAATCATTGTTCATCCATGAAATGAGACAAACTTAGGTACTCATAATAATCTCCATTCCTTTTGTTATTGGCACTACAATCATGTTCTCCTCATTGGGATACACGATATTGGTGCTTTGGATTTGCAAGAAAAGCTTTTTTTTTCACCATTTTCGTTATAATTAAAGTTCATAAGTGAAATGAGACAAACTTACACACTCATAATGATCTCCATTATTTTTGTTATTGGCACTACAATCATGTTCTCATCATCGGGACACACGATAATGATGCTTTGGATTTGCAAGAAAAGCTTTTCTTTCCACCACTTTCCTTATAACCCAAGTTCATCTATGAAATGAGATGAACCTGGATACCCATAATAATCTCTATTCTTTTTGTTATTGGCACTAAAATCATGTTCTCCTTATAGGGATACACAATATTAATGCTTTGCATTTTCAAGAAAAGCTTTTCTTTCCACCATTTTCCTTATAATCAAAGTTCATCCATAAAATGAGATAATCCTAGCTACCCCAAATAATCTCTATTCTTTATGTTATTGGCACAACAATCATGTTCTCCACATTGGGATACATGATATTGATGCTTTGGATTTAAAAGAAAAGCTTTTCTTTCCACCATTTTCCTTATAATCGAAGTTCATCTGTAAAATGAGACAAATGTGGATACCCATTGTAATCTCCATTCTTTTTGTCTTGGCATGACAATCATGTTCTTCACATAGGGATACACGATATTGATGCTTTGGATTTGTAAGAAAAGCTTTTCTTTCCATAATTTTCTTTATAATCAAAGTTCATCCATGAAATGACATAAACTTTGATACTCATAATAATCTCCACTTTTCTTCTTATTGGCACTACAATCATGCTCTCTACATAGGGATACACGATATTGAAGCTTTGGATTTTGCAGGAAAAGCTTTTCTTTCCACAATTTTCCTTATAATCAAAGTTCATCTGAGAAATGAGACAAGCTTGGACACTCATAATAGTCTCCTATTCTTCTTCCTATTGGCACTATAATCATGCTCTCCATATTGGGATACATGATATTGATGCTTTGGATTTGAAAGAAAAGCTTTTCCTTCCACCATTTTCCTCGTAATTATTGTTCACTCGTGAAACAGGACAAACTTTGATACTCGTAATAATCTCCATTCTTTCTGTTATGGGCACTACAATTATGTTCTCCCCTTTGGGATACATGATATTGATGCTTTGGATTTGCAAGAAAAGCTTTTCCTTCCACCATTTTCCTTGTAATTACTAATCGGCCGTGAAAAGGGGCAAACTCTAATACTTGTAATAATCCCTATTCTTTTTATTATGGGCACTACAATCATGTTCTCCCTATTGGGATACACAATATTGATGCTTTGGATTTGCAGGAAAAGCTTTCTTTCCATCATTTTCCTTATAGTTAAAGTTTATCCGAGAAATGAGACAAACTTGGATACTCATAATAATATCTATTCTTTTTGTTATTAGCTTGACAATAATGTTCTCCACATTGGAATACACGATATTGATGCTTTGGATTTGCAAGAAGAGCTTTCTTTCCACCATTTTCCTCATAATCAAAGTTCATCTATGGAATGAGACAAACTTGGATACTCAAAACAATCTCCATTCTTTTTGTTATTGGCATGACAATAATGTTCTCCACATTGGGATACATGATATTGCTGATTTGGATTTGCAAGAAAAGCTTTCTTTCCACCATTTTCCTTATAATCAATGTTCATCCATGAAATGTGACAAACTTGGATGCCCATAACAATCTCCATTCTTTTTCTTATTGGCATTGCAATCATGTTCTCCATAATGTGGTGCATGATATTGATGCTTTGGATTTGCAAGAAAAGATTTTCTTTCCACCATTTTCCTTTCAATCAAAGTTCATTCGAGAAAGGAGACAAACTTGGATACTCATAATAATCTCCATTCTTTTTGTTATTGGAACAACATTCAAGTTCTCCACATTGGGATACACGATATTGATGCTTTGATTTGCAAGAAGAGCTTTCTTTCCACCATTTTCCTCATAATCAAAGTTTATCCATGAAATGAGACAAAGTTGGATACTATAATAATATCTATTCCTTTTGTTATTGGCACGACAATCATATTCTCCTCCTTAGGATACATGATAGTAATGCTTTGGATTTGCAAGAAAAGCTTTCTTTCCACCATTTTCCTTATAGTCAAAGTTCATTCGTGAAATGAGACAAACTTGGATACTATAATAATAACTATTCCTTTTGTTATTGGCATGACAATAATGTTTTCCACTTTGGGATACATGATATTGATGCTTTGGATTTGCAAAAAGAGCTTTTTTTCCACTATTTTCCTCACAATCAAAGTTTATTCGTGAAATGAGACAAACTTTGATGCTCATAACAATCTCCATTCTTTTTGTTATTGGCATGACAATCATGTTCTCCACATTGGGACACATGATATTGTTGCTTCGGATTTGCAAGAAATGCTTTCTTTCCACCGTTTTCCTTATAATCAAAGTTCATCCGTGAAATGAGATAAACTTGGATATTCATAATAATCTCCATTATTTTTCTTATTGACATGACAATGATGTTCTCCACATTGGGATACATGATATTGATGTTTTAGATTTTCAAGAAAAGCTTTCTTTCCACCATTTTCCTTATAATCAAAGTTCATCCATGAAATGAGACAAACTTGGATACTCATAGTAATCTACATTGTTTTTGTTATTGGCATGACAATCATATTCTCCACATTAGGATACGCGATATTGATGCTTTGGATTTGTAAGAAAAGCTTTCTTTCCACCATTTTCCTTGTGATTGAAGTTCATTCATGAAATAAGGCAAACTTGGATGCCCATAACAATCTTCATTCTTTTTGTTATTGGCACAACAATCATGCTCCCCATATTAGGATACACGATATCGATGCTTTGGATTTGCAAGAAAAGCTTTCTTTCCACCATTTTCCTCATAATCAAGGTTCATCGGTGAAATGAGACAAACTTGGATACTCATAATAATCTCCATTCTTTTTGTTATTGGCATGACAATCATGTTCCCCACATTAGGATACACGAAATTGATGTTTTGGATTTGCAAGAAAAGCATTTCTTTCCACCATTTTCCTTGTAATTAATGTTCCTTCACGGAATAGGATAAACTTCGATACTCGTAATAATCTACATTCCTTTTCCTATTGTCACTACAATCAGGTTCTCCACATTAGGATACACGATATTGATCCTTTAGATTTGCAAGAAAAGCTTTTTTTCCACCATTTTTCTTATAGTCAAAGTTTATCCGTGAAATGAGACAAACTTGGATACTCATAATAATATCTATTGTTTTTGTTATTGGCTCGATAATAATGTTCTCCACATTGGGATACGCAATATTGATGCTTTGGATTTGCAAGAAGGGCTTTTTTTTCCACCATTTTCCTCATAATCAAAGTTCATCCTCAAAATAAGACAAACTTGGATACTCTTAACAATCTCCTTTCTTTCTGTTATTGGCATGACAATCATGTTCTCCACATTAGGATACATGATATTGCTACGTTGGATTTGCAAGAAAAGCTTTCTTTCCACCATTTTCCCTATAATCAAAGTTCATCCATGAAATGAAACAGACTTGGATACCATCACAATTTGCATTCTTTTTGTTATCAGCATTGCAGTCATGTTCTCCATAATGGGATACACGATATTGATGCTTTGGATTTGCAAGAAAAGCTTTTCTTTCCACCATTTTCCTTATAATCAAAGTTTATCCGAGAAATGAGGCAAACTTGGATGCTCATAATAATCTCCATTCTTTTTGTTATTGGCATGACAATCATATTCTTCATATTGGGATACACGATATTGATGCTTTGGAATTGCAAGAAAAGCTTTCTTTCCACCATTTTCCTTATAGTCAAAGTTTATCTGTGAAATAAGACAAACTTGGATACTCATAATAATATCTATTCTTTTTGTTATTGGCTAGACAACAATGTTCTCCACATTAGGATACATGATATTGATGCTTTGGATTTGCAAGAAAACCTTTTCTTTCCACCATTTTTCTTATAATCAAAGTTAATCCAGGAAATTAGACAAACATGGATACTCAAAATAATCTCCATTCTTTTTCTTATTGGCACTAGAATCATGTTCTCCACATTGGGATACACAATACTGATGCTTTGGATTTGCAAGAAAAGCCTTTCTTCCCACCATTTTCCCCATAATGAAAGTTCATCCGTGAAATGAGGTAAACTTGGATACTCATAACAATTTCAATTCTTTTTGTTATTGGCACTACAATCATGTTGTCCTTATTGGGATCCACGATGTTGATGCTTTGGATTTGTAAGAAATGCTTTATTTCCATCATTTTCCTTACAATCAAAGTTCATCGTCAAATGGGACAAACTTTGATACCTATAATAATCTCCATTCTTTTTGTTACTGGCAAGGCAATCATGTTCTCCACATAGGGATACACGATATTGATGCTTTGGATTTGCAATAAAAGCTTTCTTTCCATCATATTCCTTATGATCAAAGTTCATCCATGAAATGAGACAAACTTCGATACTCATAATAATCTCCATTCTTTTTGTTATTGGCATTACAATCATGTTCTTCACATTAGGATACACGATATTGATGCTTTGGATTTGGAAGAAAAGCTTTCTTTCCACCATTTTCCTTATAATCAAAGTTCATCTGTGAAATGAGACAAACTTGGATACTTATGGTAATCTCCATTCCTTTTTGTTATTAGCATGACAATCACGTTCTCCACATTAGGATAAGCGATACTGATGCTTTGGATTTGCAAGAAAAGCTTTCCTTTCACCATTTTCCTCAAAATCGAAGTTCATCCGTGAAATGAGACAAATTTGGATAACCATAACAATCTTCATTCTTTTTGTTAATGGCACTACAATCATGTTCCCCACATTAGGATACACGATATTGATGTTTGGATTTGCAAGGAAAGCCTTCTTTCCACTATTTTCCTGATAATCAAAGTTCATCCACGAAATGAGAAAAACTTGGATACTCATGACAATCTCCATTCTTTTTATTATTGGCACGAAAATTATGTTCTCCTCATTAGGATACATGATATTGATGCTTTGGATTTGCAAGAAAAGCTTTCTTTCCACCATTTTCCTTATAGTCAAAGTTCATCC
>JBBYHK010475229.1:0-15275 GCA_038382065.1 Adansonia grandidieri | reverse complement strand
AGGAATTTTGGCTTAAAACAGAAAAATTGAAGAAAGAGCTAAGTTAATTTTTTTTTCAAAATGATTGGGACTTAATCCTAGCCTAGTGGAACCTTTATATGACACATGACTCCATCAAGAAATTAATCAAAATTATTGCAAGGCATTCAAATTCGCTAAAAAGGCAATTCAAGAAAATTATTTAATTTTTCTAAAGTTGAAAACAGAGAACAACATTGCACTTTTTTGCCTTCCTAAATTTATTTTAGGTTTATTTGAAGGTCTTAAGTGGCAAATGAGATACCTTAGAAAGGTAACTCGATGAAGATTAATATAAAAATATTCAAAAGAACTTTAAAAATCACTTTTTATGGGAAAATAATTTTTCAAATCAGACTCGGCTCAGCACTAGTAGCGCATGTAAGTGAGTAAGTGCAGTGAACATAAAAAATCAGCCTAAACTTATTCAAAATTGTTAAATTGCAAACAAGACCTTTTTTAAAAAAGGGAATTTCATGTACTTTTAGGAAAAATATTTTAAAAAAATCCAAAAGATGTTGGTATATGCCCTAAAGCCAATAAGCTTGGATGAGACATATATTAGTTAATAATGAAAAACAATCACTTAGTTTAGTGATATAAGGTTTTCCTTAATGTTAGTAGTATTACGAACAATCATGAACAACAAATTGGATGAAGCCCATAGAACATATTTGGCCTTGCAAAGGAATTATAATGAGATATAATTATGAGATCCTTACACATTACAGTCATGTTCCTAAAATTGTTCCTATTCATTATTACCAAGATAGGGGTATTGGCCATGCTCAAAGATTAGTATGTGTTATGCCTTCTTACTTGTGAAAAAAGCAATCGATCTCATGGATTGAAGGATATAGGATACTTGGGATAGGATGTGGGTGCATGTTTTATGGAAACAAGTTCACTAACATGGCTCGTGTGAGAACTCCATTTAGTATTGTCACTCAAATGTCTTTAGAAATATTCTTATGTGCCAGTTGTGTAATTAGTCTTTTAACTTATGATACTAGGTCATCTTGTATGGAGAGTGTTATATTTGGAGATCATCACAAATAGGTCCACACTAGATACAATAGGGTAGTTTTAGGTATGACATGAAGCATGCAAAGGTAGATGAATGATCCAGAGAGCATTCAACTCTCCAAGTGACATCCAAGACATATCTCATTTGTTCTTAGCTTTGGTTAACTTGACAAAGTCATTGGCCAATGCATGATGAATTTAAGAGAAATAATTTTTCCAAATTCATTAGGTTAGCCTTATGCTGTAGGAACTAATACGGATCGATGCATGAGTTAACGCTCCACCATGCTCATGGTCTTTTCAGGATATTTGATGAAAGGATTGAGTTACACCACTAGGCTGGTTATTGAAAGCTTTCTTCAAGGTCATATTGACTCTTCAATATTTAGGTGGTCATGATGGGTTGTTGAATATATCTCTTGATTAATAAATATAATTAATAAGTAATTAATGCGATTGACTACATTCATTAACAACATGTTGGGAATCTAATAGGTCACACAATATAAGATGATCTTTTGGTTTAAATCCAAGTTTTGTTATATAAAAGTTATAATGAGGAGGACTTCATTGAATTAGTTCAATTAAGTGGTTACTAAGGACATAAATTAGATTTGTGAAATCTAATTAAAGATGCCTTAGATTTGTGAAATCTAATTAAAGATGCCTTAAAGTGTAGTAAAGATAAAATTATCCTATGAAGATCATGTCTGAGAGTAGGCATGTATATAGAAGCATCTTGGTTTTGGGTTAGAAAATTATTTTTGGCAAATCAAATAATTATTTGATAATCTTTTAATAATATTTGCATGAAGTAAAATTGTTTTACGTAGCTGAGAAACTTAATTAAGAATTAAATGTCCTTTCATATAAATAGGGGTTGATCCAAAAGCCCAAATTATTAAGTCAAATGGGCTTGTTTTGAACAAAAACTATTTTGACTTGATATGAGTTAGGCATAACATTAGTAGGCATCATTGGTGTTGGATTAGGCCAAGATATTAAATAGTTAATACTTGGGTCCAATCTTAAATGGATTAGGTAAAAGAGTTTCACTTGAATTCCTACAATAGCACCACCTATTGGGTTTTGTAGTATTGGTATTGGTTGACCCATTAATTATGCTTAACCTAATTTTATATGTATAAATATACATTTATAAGAGCTTTTGGATGGCTATTACACTTTCTGGCTATCAGAAAATCCTAGGTGCCACATCCCTAAATCTCTAAGCCATGATTGGCATAATCTTGCTCTTCCTACACTAATGGTACTCCATTTGCTCTTTTAATGGTCTAAAATCATTCTTGATCCAAAAAAAAGTAAGAAAACTCATATCTAACACTTCTAAGCATAGATAATGATAATAAAAGGCAAATAACCATGATTGCCACATCCCTACACTTTTCTGTAGGCCTACGGCCTCCCTATAGCCTATCTCACATCCCTACAGCTTCTTAACACTGTTCTTTGGTATGTGTGTGTGAGAGAGAAATAAAGCACTGCTTCTTATCTTTTGGTTAAGGCTTTTCAAGTCTTCTATCTAATATATGAGAACCATTAGACCTTCTTAAGGTTCCAATAGCCATGTATATGAATCACTATTAGAGATAGGATGTTTTTGCTATACTTGTGGCTTCAAAAAGAGATTGAAGTAACCAAGTTGATACAAAGATCGTGCAAACATAAACACACTCAAAGTTACAACGGGTAGGAAAATCTTTACCAGATCTTTGTTTTAAACTACCAAAATTAACCACGTGTTTATATCAACCTAAGATCCTGAAAAAAGTCAGGTTTTGGTAAAATTCTTAAAAATTGTTTTTCATTAATTATGAAATCTATAGAACTTGTAATTTTAGACTTTGTCATATGTAAAAGTGTTTAAATAATTTATTAAAATCGTTTTAATTAATTCGGGTCAAAGTCCTTTAATGTTTTAAGCTTTTTATGTCATTTCAACATGGGTTGAAAATTTTAGAAATTGTTTCTATTTTGATTTTTAATTTGCTAGCATGTTAAATCATTTTTATTTTCAATATTAATTGGTTTAAAATATTTTTTAACTAATTGAATTAATGATGTGGTCATCTGTCAACATTTAATGTTGACTAGTACCAAATTGACTACATTTTTGGTGACTTGATGGATATAAAAATTTCAAAATTTTTTAGTAACCATAGCTATGATTTTTTCCATGATTTTTCACCAAGAAAGTGCCATGATTGTTTATAATACTTGTTGAAAAAGTTTATTTAAAGTTAAAGGTGAGAATATCTCAATTTTGAGCAATAACGAGGTACAGTAGGTCTGCATGTACCATGTGGCACTTAGAAATTCTTCATTGAGACCCTGATTTTGGCATCCTAGCAGTATTAGATGGTATAATTTTTTAGAGGTTTAATGGGAGAAAGACATCGGTAATTAAGTTAAACTAGGATGGCTTATGAAAGCCATGTATGGGCCAAATCCTAATAGGACGAGGAATTTTATTTGTGCCACATTCTCCAAGTAATTGTGAAAGTTAAATCCAATATGGATTTTGATATTTGAGATCTAATATAATTAGATCAAGATAATCCAAAATTAAAAGAATAAAATAAAATAAATTTACTAATAGTTAGCAAGTATACGCAATAAAGGGTACCTCCCTAAAAGTTCATGTTCCATCAAAACTTCTAATTATCTCTAAACACCAAATGATCCAATTGTAATAATTTCCTAAAATGAATAAGATATGGATTGGACACTGTAATAAACATGAAACTAATTCCAATGAAATTCTTTAATTAGATAATATCTAATTTAAATGATTAATCCTAATGTGACTAGGATTTATTCTAATGAGATTAGAATAAATGTTAATCATGTTAAAAAATTGTTTTCTCATTTAAATTAAATATGCATGAATTAATAAAACGTTAAAAACTTTCCTAAATTGTTTAGGAAATATTACATGCAAAATGGATTGTCTAAATTAAGACAAAGTTATCTAAAAGTTAGATAATGTCCTAATTAAGATAGATAACCTAGAAGTTACTTAAAGTCCAATTTAATGTCTAATGTTTTTGGAAAACAAGTTTCCTAAATGTTTTAGGAAATATTACATGCTAAATGGTTTGTCCAAATTAAGACAAACTTATCTAAAAGTTAGATAATATCCTAATCAAGACAAACAACATAAAAGTCAGGTAATGTCTAGTTTAAGACAAGCTTCCTAAAAGTTAGGAATTTAATTAAATTGTTTTAATTAAAGATCCAAAAGTATTAAAATAATTTGATAAATCAACTTAAATTGTTTGAAGATGAGGTTTATGCAAATGACACACAAGATACTAGCCATGCCTCTTTAATGTCATGTTTATAATATGATTATGTTAGCTTGAGGATGATTATGGACTAGACCTTAATATGACTGGGTTATGGATGGTTGAATTTTTCTTTTGGTATTTATTTTATGAATAAGGTTTTCAAACCCTTATTTCTCTTTTAATTATAGGTTGTATATTCTTTTCTCACCCAATTCCCCTCAAATGTAACTCTAGGTTTCTCACAATGATATGTAACCATTACATAGGACCTGTAGATTTATGATTAAGATAAAATTAGAATTTATGTGAATCCAAGATGTAAAGAAAATGGCACCAAGAAGAAAGGACTAAGGAGATCGTCATTAAAAGTTATGAAGGCTTTGTATGATATCCTTAGGAATTTGACCAACTAGTTTCCTAATAGCTTAATGAAACTAGTAGATAAAGTCTATAATCATCCTAGTAGATTGCATATGTTAGATTTATTTTAAATTTATATATGTGATATATGATTAAATAAATGCTCTAGATTCTAATCAAACAAAGCAATGAGAACTAAGTTAAATGATAAAAATCCCTCTCAAAATATTGAGTCTATGCATAAGCATGATTAGTCGCCTTCCATTATTCATAACAAGACACCTGAGTTCCCTCTTTAAGAGACTTGTTGAGTCACTCAAGGTCAAATTATTGTTCATGCTACTTGAGTTATGAATAATGAGTCTTACTTAACTAATGCCGTGTTGTCTGGTGCTTACAAACTTGATCGCATAGGGTTTGAGGTGGTGGTTAGGGGAAATGCATACAATACATTTAGGCAAAAAGTTGCCACCTAACTAATCTAGGAGTTACATAGAGATGCAATTGGTAATCTAAGTTACCTATTCAATTAGTTTTTGCATGGCTTGTTGAGTCACTCAAGGTCATGTAAAGATAAAAGAGGTCTTAGCTTATTAAAAAAAAAATTCAAATGTTGAAGTTCTTGGACTATGGCTGAGGCTATAACTTTGATAAGATAATGAGGACATTCACTAAGTTGTAAAACCTTACTTAATGTAAATGCAAATTATTAACTAGAAAATGCTTTGGTTCATAATGGATATAAACATAACATGACTAATAAACTATCGTTAAGCAGCATACATGATGATAATAAGTTTTAATAGGCCAAACTCCATTGACTAGTCCCATATTATTAAGATTTTCTTAATACTACTTGAAAGGTATGTTCATGAATAGTGCACTAGGTCAGGGTAGTCTATATATTGATAACCTTGATCAAGCCACATTGAAATGATGGCTAATCTGATGCCTAAACTCCTAGAGAAGTAAGTGACTATTTAAGCTCATGAAACCATCTAAAACCTTAATGAATTGTTTGACAAGGGTAATCACAATGAGAGGTTCGACATTACTAAGGAATTATGCCTAAGATGTTAAAAGGTAGCCTAATTAGGCCTTATGTGATGGGATGTATTTCAAGACTTGAGCACTCTAGATGAGTCATGAATCATGATCCATGCATTGTCTATATCTTTTTTTCTGAAGACAAATGAAAGAGATCATAAACGAATATGCCAACATTGAAGATAGCTAGATTAACAGAGAAAAGATTGCAAGGATTGGCAACCTTGAATGACATATTGTAAGGCCCAAATGAAAGGAGTAGTGAAGATAGATCATAAAAAATGACAACCTTGTTGATATTGTTCAAAGCTTGCTCTCTTGATTAATCTTTTTGAAACATCATCATGATTTATTCTTAAACATTAGATGTTTATTTTGGCATTCACATGCCAATTGAGGATGATTACTAGAATTCTATGCTGTGTTTAGATTTAAATCATTAATCATAGAATTTGTTTTATGTTATGGTCACATTATTCTCAAACATACACTTACAATAGTATTAAGAATACTAAATGGCCTATAACTTATAAGATTCAAAAATAGTTTATGAATCTAATTCCCTTTAAATTAAAAACATGTAAGATTTAATCAGAGACATTTATGATTTTTTAAAAGTTAAAGATCATAATTTGACTTTGTGATAAATAGCTTGTTAAAAAAAAAGTAATTTTTGGAAAATGTTCCAAACTAAAGAGGATTGCATGTTTATATCTTAAAAGTCATAACAAACTCTTTTGTCTAGGCTCTTAAAATGAGGTACATTTGGATCATTAGCTTACAAGCTAATAAAAGATTCCTATAATTGTTAAAGCAACAACTGAGCCATATGATTGGAATCTAGGTCTTGTTGAGATCTAAATAGTTAATGACTTTGATATGAAGATTATCATGAATATGATCGAAGATATTCTCATAATAGTACTAGAGCTTTATCCAATAAAAGACATAATTGCTAATCAACAGAGTTCGATATTGATAGATTAGTGATTGGCTTAGGGCAAATGGGAGATTTTAGTCTATGCTTAGAGCCAATCGATTTGGATAAGTCATATATTAGTTAATAATGCAAACCAATCACTAGTTTAGTGATACAAGGTTTTCTTTTATGTTAGTAGTATGACTGATAATCATAAACTACTAATTAGATGAAAGCCACGGAATACATTTAGTCTTGCAAATGAATTATAATAAGTTACAATTATAAGGTCCTTATGCATCAAAGTCATGTTCCCAAAATTGTTCCTAGTCAATGTATTGCCAAGATAGGGCATTAGCATTCCTCAAAGACTAGCACATGTATGCCTTCTTACTTGTGAAGTAAGCGACACATTCCAAGCGTTCAAATATATGAGATACTTGGAATGGCATGTGAGTGCTTCTTTTGTGGAAACAAGTTCATTGAGCATGGCCCATGTGAGAATTCCATTTGGTATTGTCACTCAAGTGTCTATGGAAATATTCTCACTTGCTAGTCATATAACTAGTCCTCAAACTTATGACACCATGTCATCTTGTATAGGGGTTTGATACTTAAAGATCATAGCGCTTTGGTCCATAATAGATGGATGGATATGATTGGGTGGTTTTGGGTATGACTTAAAGAATATGAAGGTGGATAAGTGATCTAGAGAGGATTCACCACTTCAATTAACATTGGAGACATATCTTATTTGTTTTTGGTTTTAGTTAACTTGTGTGGAGATCCACATCTAATTTGCAAGGTATTATTAGCTTTGGCCAATTAGGCCTCACAATTTTTCTACAAGAGGTGCCTTATAAGTATAGGTGTAAGTCTCTACATATATATATCATTGCTAATCTTCAAAAGCATCTCGATGTAGGATTACAGTGTTGCAAACTCCTCCAGTTTAAAGCTTGACATCCTCATTAAGACTAATAAAGAACAAACAAAACCAAGGTCACACTAGGCATTAAGATTTTATAGGTAGCTCCCACTGTGTACCACTTAGCTCTCATAGGATTCTAGAGGTGGCTTCCACGATGTAGCACTTAGCTCCCGCCAACTAGTGATTGCGCTTCAATACCATTTGTGGAGACTCGTAACAACCGATGAAGTACTATCTACTTCGGCTGATTGGGCCTCATAGTTTTATCCACAAAAGACGATTCACAAGTATAAGTGTAAATCTCTACATATATATATCATACCTAATCCTTAAAGCATCTTAACGTGGGATTGGGGTGTCACAACTTAATAAAGTCATTGGCCAATGCATGATGAATTTAGGAGCAATAGTTTCTCCAAATTCGTGAGTTAACCATATGCTACAAAAATTAATATGGATTAATACATAAGTAATTACTACACCATGAGCAATGCTCTTTTTGAAATATGTGGTGAAATGATTGAATTACACTATAAGGTTGGTTACTGAAAGGTTTTTATGAGGTCATATCAACTCTTCAACATTTAGGTGGCCATGATGAGTTGCTATATCCCACTCTTGATCTATAACTATAATTAATGAGATTAATTATATTCAATACTAACATGTTGGGAATCTAATGAGTTACACACAATAAAATGATCGGTTGGATTAAATCTAGGATTTAATAAAGTATGACATTATTAAATTAAAGGTATAACGAGGATGACTTAATTGGATTAGTTTAATTAGGATTTATTAAAGATATAAATTATATTTATGAAATCTAATTAGAGATGTCTTAATGTGCTAGTAAAGATAAGAACGTCTTATAGAGATCGTGTTTAATAATAGGCATATAAATAGGGATATCTTCGTTTTGGGTAGGATAATTACTTTTGAAAAATTAAATAGTTATTTGGTAATTATTTAATAATATTTGCAAGAAGTTAAATTGTTTTACTTAGGTGAGAAATTAAATTGAGAATTAAATGTTCTTGCATATAAATAGGTGTTGACCTAAAAGCCCTAATTATTAAGTCAAATAGGCCTTGTTTTGAGCAAAACTTGTTTAGACTTGATATAAGTTAGGTATAACATTAGTAAGCCTTGATGGTGTTGGATTAGGACAAGATATTAAATAGTTAATGCTTAGGCCCAATCCTAAATGGAATAGGTAAAAAAGTTTCACCAGGATCCTTGTGATGGCACAACCTATGAAGTCACCCATTAGGTTTGGTAGAATTGGGGTTGGTTGACCCATTAGTTAAGCCTAACCTAATTTTAAATATATAAATATACATCTATAAGACTTATGGGTGGCTACTACACTTTTCGGCTAGTAAAAAATCCCAAGCACCATATCTCTAAATCTCTAAGCCATGATTAACATAATCTTGCCCTCCTTACACCAATGGTGCACCATTTGTTCTTTTAATGGTGTAGATTCATTCTTGATCTCAACAAGGGCAAGAAAACTTGTATCTAGCACTTTTAAGTGTAGACGATGGTATAAGAGGTAGGAAACCACAATTGTTATGTCTTTACAGCCTCCTTATAGCACTATCTTACATCTTTGTAATTTTTTAGAACTATCCTTAAATATGTGTGACAGAGAATAGCTACTTCCTACCTTTTGATTAAGGCATTTCAAGTTTTCCAACTAGCACCAAAGAACCACTAGACCTTTGTGAAGGTTACAATAGCCATCTACGTGGATTATCATTAGAGACAAAACACTTTTTTTGCTTGTGACCTAAAAGAGAGATCAAAGTAACCAAGCCATAGCAATGATCGTGTAGGGACCAGCACACTTTGAGTTATAAGTCTATAAGTAGGTAAGATTTCTATCAAATCTGTGTTTTAAACTACCAAAATCGACCATACGTACACTTTAGCCTAAGATCCTAAGAAAATCTAGGTATTTTTTTATTTATTTTCCTTTGCATATGTTTAATTTAATTAAATATTTTATGCCTATTTCGATCAGCATGAGCCAGGACTTCCCTTCAGAAAAATCATTTGATATGCCAAAAGTAGCCCATAATGCAATATAGTCACTAATCCTAGGGGTTCCAAATAGTATGTATTCAAAAAAATCATAACTCCTTCATTTGAGCTTATCATAAGGCAAACGAGATACTGTTGCAAAAGGTAACTCCGTATCTTTCAAGGCCAAAACACCTAATAAAAATCTAAAAAATCATTTTAGGTTCAAAAATAATTTTTCAATTTAGGAACACTACTACTAGTGCTAAATAAAGCAAATTTATTAGTTTTCAAGTTACCTGATGCTAGTCTACATTATGGACATACAAGTCTCTGACACTAAGGTCCATGACAATGGCTTCACAAGCTCATTCCAAAGTTTCAGACAAGTGGGATGATAGAAGGCCCATTAACCATGTCATTAAGACTCAAATCACCAAGGTTCAAGATTTAGGCATCATCTTAAACTTTAAGCAAATAAATGTTAAGGCTAAAAACATATTTTTATTTTGCCTTACTAGGCCATGAATTTAAACATGAAGCTCTTTTTCCCCAAGATTAAATTGTTGATTTGTTGGAAACATTAGACCAATGTTTAATCCCATTTATTTAAATAAACATTAGCTTAACTTGGGGAGGTTTTCTCAAGGTAGCAAACACTTAACAACAAGATATCCAAACAAGTATTTTTACAAACACTTGATAAACTAACATCATAACTAAGGCATCCAAAATAAGCAAGCATGGAGATAACATCATAAAAATCATTTTAACAAGCCACACATGATTAAAAAAGCGTAAACAAATGGCTAGCAGTATTAAAGCATGTAAGGATAACTATACATCATCAAAGATTACACATTAAAGATAAAGAAAAACATTATATATTAATGAAACAATGATTGTTTTAATATGAACAAGGAAATATGCAATTTTTAATCACCTAAACAACATTAAAGCACTATTAAAGTAATAAAAAATAAAATACCACCAAGAAAAATGCATGTTTACCTAGGAACATGTCATGGATACATAGATATGGCTCACTGAAATAGAGACGATCATGAGAAAAATACGTAAAAAATAAAAATGAAAAGAACGTTTGACAACATATACCAATAAGCTATAAACCTTCTACCTATTCTTCCTAATTTTTTTCTTTTTCTATTTTCGCCTTTTTTTTCACTTGTTTTGGTTAACTTTTTTCCTATCTTACTTGCTATAGATTAGCAAGAAGAAAAAGTAGAAATGAACTCTAAAGGTGGTATTTGATGGAAGAAAAGTTAAAAAGCAAATAACAATGAAATTGGTGATTATTCTAAGCATTTTTGGTAGCTATTATGGAGAAGAATATGAATGCTATTTTATTTTGTAAATGGTTGAGCATATTTTCCTTTTATACTGCTAAGTTTTTGTAAAAAAAAAATAGAGATGAGGTTCATTTTGACATTTAGCTCGTATAAAATGAAAAGTCACTATACCAAGGGCTAAGCTTACAACATTTCATTAGCTAATGTACCATTCTTGGATATGAAAAGGCATTTGTATTGACTAGTACATTTTTTAAATGGCTGAGCATATTTTCCTTTTATACTGCTAAGTTTTTGTCAAAAAAAATCTAGAGATGAGGTGCATTTAGACATTTAGCTTACACAAAATGAAGAGTCACTGCACCAAGGGCTACACTTACAACATTTCATTTGCTAATGTACCATTCTTGGATATGAAAAAACATTTATATTGGCTTGTACATTGTGAAATCTTATCCTTTTCCCTCATTTAATCATATTATCCCATAAAATGTCCTATTTCAAGCTTAATGGACCCTTAAAAATTACATTAATCCATCAGAAGGCCCAAGATAATATTCATAAAGCTTAGCCTACATTTGGATGATTTTTAAAACCAAAATCATGGCCTAACTCGTGTTTTAAATTAATATTACACATGGGAGAAAATGCTATGAATTAGGCAAAAATGCTTTAACGTATCGATACGTTGGCATTTTGGGCTTCAATATATTAATACATTCACTCATGTATCGTTAAATTTGGGTTTAAAAATTGTATTATAGATTACCAAGCCCTGTATGAATACAATGAGCTTATGTATCAATACATTAAAAGAATATATTGATGCACTGGCCCTTGGTATCGATATTACCCCTTGTTTTTTAAAATTTAGTGATATGGCAGCCATTGTATTAATACACTAACACCATGGATCTATACCTTCAACTAAAAATATAGTTTTTTGTTTCCTCTAGCTCCTCAAACACTTTAACATGACTAAGAATAATAGGAGATGGGTCTGTGTTTACCTGGATAGTATTAATGTTGCCCCTATGATGTTTATATGGAAGCCCAAACAAAATTAGGTATCTACAATCACTTTAAACATATGACATAGCATGCTTACAATTGAAGGGATGATGGAATATCGGTGCACCTAATTGGCGGGTAGGCATGGTAAAAGTTCAATCATACCTACCCATCTTTTGCAGGTAAATCTTAGGTGTAGGGTTAGGTTTATGCGCAAATGGTTTTTATCTATTTACCTAAGCAATAAAATCGTATTCATGTTGGCCGATAATGCTTTGTGTATATAATTTACCCTCATGGACAGCTATGAAAAAACGATATTTACTTCTTAATACGATCATTTAAGGTCCCAATTGTCAGAAGTAAAATATTAAGGTGTTCTTCAGACCTTTGATAAATAAGTTACAATTTTTGTGGAATAAAGGTGTTCTAACTTTTAATGGGTATAAGAAGCAAAATTTTGTTTCAAGTGATGCATTATTATGGACGATTAATGATTCTCGCTTATGAACAAAAAAGGTATATTTTACGAGTTGCCATATTAACATATTAATCTCATTATTCAAAATCTCAATGTCATGCATGTTGAGAAAAATGTATTTGATAATGTTTTCCGTACAATGATAGATGTCGATGTGAAAAACAAAAGATAATGCAAAGGCTAAAATTGATTTGGTATTGCTTTACAAATATGCCGATTTAGAATTGGATGAAAGGAACAGAAAGAAATACAAGCCTAAAGCTAGTTACACATTAAGTAGAAAGGATCAAAAAAGAGATTGTGCATAGTTTAGGTAGGTATGAGTTCTAAATGGATTTGCCTTAAATATTAGGCATTATGCAAATGTGGCCGACTGAAGATTTTATGACATGGATAGTCATGATTATCATATTTTTATGAAATAATTACTCCTAATGCATTTTGTGATTAAGTTCTAAACACAATATGGTATGTAATTATAAAGCTAAGTAATGTCTTTAGAGATTTATGCTTAAATAACATTCATGTGGAATAGATGGTGTTACGGGAAATCAATATGTCAAAACTATTTGTAAGTTGAAAAAAATTCTTTTCTCTCACATTATTTGATTGAATAAAGCATTTAGTTATTCACTTATTGCATTAGACAATATTAAAATTTTTCATTAATATTATGTTAGGTTTTTACATTTAGGAAAAAGTGAAAAATCTTGCATTTGTGGAAAAGTCTATAGTTAAAGTATATATTATGGAGGAAATTTTAACATTCTGTACCTTATATTTTGACTTGAATATGTAAAAAATTTACCCAAGTGCCACAAAATGATGATAGGGGAGATGTTGATCTAATGGAACGACTTTCTATTTTTTCACAGTCAAGAAAATCTTTTGGCCTCAAAAGGCTCAGTCTCATTATCTAGATCATGATGAGTACAATGTAGCAGAATTATATGTATTACTAAATTATGAAAAAAGTTTTGCATTCTATTGAGTAAGAACTTTTACTTTGCATATAACTTCTTCATACGTTATCATTTTTTATTACATACATTATATTCAATGTGGGTGAAGGTGTTGAACTTTTTTCGTACCTACATCAAAAACTTAGGATGTTTTATGAGGTGGTGAAACTGGATGGACTAAACATTACTAGTGAAGACTTAGAAAAAATCGAAGCATTAAGATTTAAACAATGGCTTAAGGATTACTAAGTTAATATATAAAATGTTAAGCCAAATTCATTTCAAATAATAATAGTAATTAAATGTTGTCTTTTACTTATAACTTTCATGATTGTTGTTAGGTTCAACAATGACCTAATAAAGTTAACTCTTATATTAGTGACCTATCTCATGGTCTAGGACGTATGGAAAAGTGTTATTTTGGTTATTTTATCAATGATTTCAGGTTTTATACAGTGGATTATGGGGAAAAAAAAACAAAAAAGCATGAAAAGCGATTTTTGTGAGAAAAAGAGCTTTTATAATAATTGCAAGCATGACTTTTATGGAATATTGTTAGATATTATATAGTTGGAATATTTCGATTGGAAAAATCAAATTATACTTTTTAAATACAGATGGTTTAATACAAATAGAAGAATTCAGGTTGATTAAGTATAGGTCAATATTTCCTAATATTGAACCTTTTGCACTAGCCCTTCAATGTCAATAGGTTTATTATAGTTTTTATCCTTCCGATAAAATCGAACTTTGAGATTGATGGGCTATTTTTAAAAGCAAGGCTAGGAGTAGATCTGATATTCAATCTTATTTAAGAGAAATAATTGACCTAAACGAAAGGGTTTATCAAGAAATGGATGTGTCTACTCCCACTATTATCATTTCTTCAAATGATCTTAAAAACCTTCAACTTTTTATTACTAGTGATTTGAAGAAGTCATGATACAATAGTGAGTATGAGGAAGCAAAAGATGAACAAATTTCTATGGAAAAAGAAGAAAATGATACTAAGAATGAAGATGAAAATGATGACAACAATGGTTTAAGTGATAACGGCGACTATGATAATGATGATTATTAGAATATTAATAAAAGATTTTTGTATGTGTTATAATATTTAAGTAAGTGTATTTTGTTTTACTTTTTAATTACGTACATATTATTTCTTGTTATTTATATATTACAAAAGCATAAGTTTTTTTCAGGGGCAGTAACGGATTCAGGCAACACAGGAGTAGTTGCAGCATTCTTATTTCATAATGCAGAGCAAGAAGTAGGCGACTCAATAGCTTCTAAATGGACGCGCGACAAGCTCCGGCAGCAATACTCCTCCATCCATCCTTCCTTAGCATCCATAGTGATTTTTTTATTTTAAATTAGGATATTGATAAGACCACAACTATTTATTTGATTCATATTTAAACTTTATTATTTAATTTTATTTACTCATAAAAAAATTTATTTTATTTCATTTTATATTTGCAAATTAGTTTTATTACTTAAAAACATTTAAATATCAAATAAAAGTAATAAATAAAATTAATAAAAAATTGCAAAAGCTTTTTAGCAATAGAAAATTTCACCAGTAATAAAATTTTTAGATAAATTTTCATTATGTAAAATCAGTTGGAAATAATTTCCAGTGATAGAATTTTTTTACAAAAAATTAATATTTGTGACTAAAAAGTTTCATCACTGAAATTATTTTTAACAAAGCATTTTGGTTGCCAAAATCTTTTGGCGATCGAATTTTTTGGTTAGTAATACTACATTTCTGATAAAAATCCCATCAAAATGTTTTGTCAGAAATAATTTTTTTTCTGACGAAAAATATGTTATCAACAGAAATATTATCAATGACTTCTCTTTCT
>JBBYHK010475197.1:0-19103 GCA_038382065.1 Adansonia grandidieri | reverse complement strand
AAAAAGAATGGAGATTGTTACGAGTATCCAAGTTTGTCTCATTTCATGGATGAACTTTGATTATAAGGAAAATGGTGAAAATAGAAGCTTTTCTTGCAAACCCAAAGAATCAATATCGTGTATCCCAATAAGAAGAACATAATTTAGTGCATAATAACAAAAAGAATGGATATTCTTACAAGTATCAAAGTTTGTCTCATTTCACAAGAGAACTTTGATTATAAGAAAATTATGGAACCAAAAGCTTTTCTTGTAAATCCAAAGCATCAATATCGTGTATCCCAATGTGGGGAACACGATTATAGTGCCCAGAACAAAAGAATGAAGATTATTACAAGTATCTAAGTTTGTCTCATTTCACGAATGAACTTTAATTACAAGGAAAATAGTGAAAAGAAAAGCTTTTCCTGCCAATCCAAGCATCAATATTGTGTATCCCAATGTAAAAAACATGATTGTAGTGCCCAATTGCAAAAGAGATTATTACGAGAATGCAATTTTATCTTATTTGACGGATGAACTTTGATTATAAGGAAAATAGTGAATAGAAAATTTTTTCTTCAAAATCTAAAGCTCCAATATCGTTTATCCTAATGTAGAGAATATGATTGTAGTGCCTAATCACAAAAGAATGGAGATTATTACGTGAATCAAAGTTTTCACGAATGAACTTTGATTATAAGGAAAATGGTGGAAACAAAAGCTTTTTTTGTAAATAAAAAGCATCAATGTCATGTATCCCAATGTGGAGAACATGATTGTAGTGTCTAATCACAAAAAGAAGGGAGATTATTATGAGAATCCAAGTTTGTCTCATTTCACGGATGAACTTTGATTATAAGGAATAGTGGAAAAAAAAGCTTTTCCTACAAATCCAAAGCATTAATGTCGTGTATCCCAATGTGGAGAACATGGTTGCAGTACCCAATCACAAAAAGGATGGAGATTATTATGAGAGTCGAGGTTTGACTTATTTCACAGATAAACATTAATTATAAGGAAAGTAGCAAAAAGAAAAGCTATTTTTTTGCCAAACCAAAGCTTCAATATCATGTATCGCAATATGGAGAACATGATTGTAGTGTCCAATCACAAAAGAAACAGAGATTATTATGAGAATCTAAGTTTATCTTATTTCAGAGATGAACTTTGATTATAAGGAAAATGGTGAAAAGAAAATCTTTTCTTGCAAAACCAAATAATCAATATCGCGTATCCTAATAACGAGAACATGCTTGTGGTGTGCAATAACAAAACGAATAGGGATTATTACGAGCATCCAAGTTTGTCTCATTTCATGGATGAACTTTAATTATAAGGAAAATTACGGAAAGAAAAGCTTTTCTTGCCAATCAAAAGCATCAATATCATGTATCCCAATGTCGATAAGATGACTGTAGTGCCCAATCACAAAAAGAATGAAGATTATTATAAGAATCCAAGTTTGACTCATTTCATGGATGAACTTTGATTTTCAGGAAGATGGTGGAAAGAAAAGCTTTTCCTGCAAATCCAAAGCATTAATATCATGCATCCCAATGTGGAGAACATGATTGTAGTGCCCAATCACAAAAGGAATGGAGATTATTCTAAGAATCCAAGTTTGACTTATTTCACGGATGAACTTTGATTATAAGGAAAACGATAGAAAGAAAAGCTTTTCTTGCCAAACTGAAGCTTCAATATCGTGTATCCCAATGTAGAGAACATGATTGTAGTGCCCAATCACAAAAAGAGTGGAGATTATTATGAGAATCAAAATTTCTCTCATTTCACAGATGAACTTTGATTATAAGGAAAATGGTGGAAAGAAAATCTTTTCCAGTAAATCCAAAGCATAAATATCGTGTATCCTAATGTGGAGAACATGATTGTAGTGCTAATTAAAAAAAGAATGGAGATTATTATAAGCATCGAAGTTTGTCTTATTTCATGAATGAACTTTAATTATAAGGAAAATGGTGGAAAAAAAAGCTTTTCTTGCCAAACCAAAGCATCAATATTGTGTATAACAATGTGGAGAACATGTTTGCTGTGCCCATAGTAAAAAGAATAGAGATTATTACAAGTATGCAAGTTTGTACCATTTCAGGGATGAACTTTAATTATAAGGAATATGTTAGAAAGAAAAGCTTTTCTCGCCAAATAAAAGCATCAATATCGTGTATCACAATGTGAAAAATGTGATTGTAGTAACCATAACAAAAAAAATGTAGATTATTATGAGTATCCAATTTTGTCTTATTTCACAGATAAACATTGATTATAAGGAAAACAGTGGAAAGAAAAGCTTTTCTTGCCAAAACAAAGCTTTAATATCGTGTATCCTAATGTGGAGAGCATGATTATTATGCCCAATCACAAAAAGAACAGAGGTTATTACAAGAATCCAAGTTTGACTCTTTTGATGGACAAATTATGATTATAACGAAAATGGAGGAAAGAAAAATTTTTCTTGCCAAACCAAAGAGTTAATATCATGCATCCCAATGAGAAGAACATTATTGTTGCATGAAATAACAAAAAATAAAGATTATTAAGAGTATCAAAGTTTGTCTCATTTGACAGATGAACTTTGATTATAAGGATAATGGTGGAAGGAAAAGCTTTTCTTACAAATCCAAAGCATCAATATCGTGTATCCCAATGAGGAGAACATCATTGTTGCACGCAATAACAAAAAGAATGGAGATTATTATGAGTATCCAAGTTTATTTGATTTTATAGATGAACTTTGATTATAAGGAAAATGGTGGAAAGAAAAGCCTTTCTTGAACTCCAAAGCATCAATATTGTGTATCCTAATGTGGAGAACATGATTGTAGTGCCAATAACAAAAAAAAAAAAGAGATTATTATGAGTATCAAAGTTTGTCTCATTTCATGAGTGAACTTTAATTATAAGGAAAATTGTGGAAAGGAAAGCTTTTCTTGCCAAACCAAAGCATTAATATCATGTATCCTAATGTAGGGAACATGATTGTTGTACCCATAATAAAAAGAACAAAGATTATCACAAGTATGCAAGTTTGTATAATTTCATGGATAAACCTTAATTGTAAGGAAAATGGTGGAAAGAAAAGCTTTTCTTGCAAAACTGAAGCATCAATATCATGTATTACAATGTGGAGAATATGATTGTAGCGCCCAATCACAAAGGAATGGAGATTATTATGAGAATCCAAGTTTTCATGAATGAACTTTGATTATAAGAAAAATGGTGGAAAGAAAAGCTTTTCTTGCAAATCTAAAGCATCAATATCATGTATCCCAATGTGGACAACATGATTGTAATGCCTAATCACAAAAGGAATGGAGATTACTATGAGAATCCAAGTTTGTCTTATTTCATAGATGAACTTTGATTATAAGGAAAATGGTGGAAAGAAAAGCATTTCTTGCAAATCCACAGAATCAATATCGTGTATCCCAATGTGGAGAATATAGTTGTTGTGCCCAATCATAAAAGACATGAAGATTATTATGAGAATCCAAGTTTGTCTTATTTCATAGATGAACTTTGATTATAAGGAAAATGGTGGAAAGAAAAGTTTTTCTTACAAAACCAAAGCATTAATATCATGTATCCCAATGTGGAGAACATGATTGTAGTGCCCAATCACAAAAACAAAGTTGATTATTATGAGAATCCAAGTTTGTCTCATTTCATGGATGAACTTTGATTATAAGGAAAATAGTGGAAAGAAAAGCTTTTCCTGCAGATCCAAAGCATCAATGTCATGTATCCCAATGTGGAGAACACGATTGTGGTACCCAATCATAAAAAGAATGAAGATTATTACGAGAGCCAAAGTTCGACGTATTTCACTGATGAACTTTGATTATAAGGAAAGTGGCAAAAAGAAATGTTTTTTTTGCCAAATTAAAGCTTCAGTATTATATATCCCAATGTGGAGAACATGATTGTAGTGCCCAATCACAAAAGAAATAGAGATTATTACGAGAATCTAAGTTTATCTCATTTCACGGATAAACTTTGATTATAAGGAAAATGGTGGAAAGAAAAGTTTTTCTTGCAAAACCAAATAATCAATATCATGTATCCTAATAAGGAGAACATGCTTGTGGCGCACAATAACAAGAAGAATGGAGATTATTGCGAGTATTTAAGTTTATCTCATTTAATGCATAAACTTTAAATATAAGAAAAATGGCAGGAAGAAAAGTTTTTCTAGCCAATCAAAAGCATTAATATCGTGTATCCCAATGTAGAGAAGATGATTGTAGTGCCCAATCACAAAAAAATAGAGATTATTATAAGAATCTAAGTTTAACTCATTTCATGGATGAACTTTGATTTTAAGGAAGAATGTTGAAAGAAATGCTTTTCCTGCAAATCCAAAGCATTAATATCGTGCATCCCAATATGGAGAACATGATTGTAGTGCCCAATCACCAAAAGAATAGAGATTATTCTGAGAATCTAAGTATAACTTATTTCATGGATGAACTTTGATTATAAGGAAAAGGTGGAAAGAAAAGCTTTTCTTGCCAAACCAAAGCTTCAATATCGGGTATCCCAATATGGACAACATGATTGTAATGCCCAATCACAAAAACAGTGGAGATTATTACGAGAATCCAAGTTTCTCTCATTTCGCAAATGAACTTTGATTGTAAGAAAAATGGTGGAAAGAAAAGCATTTTTTGCCAAACCAAAGCTTCAATATTGTGTATCCCAATCTGGAGAACATGATTGTTATGCCCAATCACACCAAGAATAATGGTTATTACAAGAATCCAAGTTTGACTCTTTTGATGGACAAACTATGATTATAAGGAAAATGGTGGAAAGAAAAACCTTTCTGGCCAAGCCAAAGAATCAATATCGTGTATCCCAATGAGGAGAATGTTATTGTTGCACACAATAACAAAAAGAATGGAGATTATTATGAGTATCCAAGTTTGTCTCATTTCACAAGTGAACTTTGATTAGAAGGAAAATGCTCGAAGAAAAAGCTTATCTTGCAAATCCAAAGCATCAATATCGTGTATCCCAATGAAGAGAAAATCATTATTGTGCACAGTAACAGAAAGAATGAAGATTACTATGAGTATCCAGGTTTGTCTCATTTAACAAATTAATTTTGATTAGGAAAATGGTGGAAAGAAAAGCATTTCTTGCAACTCCAAAGCATCAATATCATGTATTCTAATGTGGAGAACATGATTGTAGTGCCAATAACAAAAATAATGGAGATTGTTATGAGTATCAAAGTTTGTCTCATTTCACGAGTAAACTTGAATTATAAGGAAAACAGTGGAAAGGAAAGCTTTTCTTGCCAAACCAAAGCATCAATATCATGTATCCCACTGTGGGGAACATGATTGTTGTGCCTATAATAAAAAGTACAGAGATTATTACAAGCATGCAAGTTTGTATCATTTCATAGATAAACCTTAGTTATAAGGAAAATGGTGGAAAGAAAAGCTTTTTTTGCAAAACCAAAGCATTAATATCATGTATCCCAATGTGGAGAACATGATTATAGTGCGCAATCAAAAAGGAATAGAGATTATTACGAGAATCCAAGTTTTCACGAATAAACTTTGATTTAAGGAAAATAGTGGAAAGAAAAACTTCTTTTACATATCCAAAGCATCAATATCATTTATCCCAATATGGCGAACATGATTAGAGTGCCTAATCACAAAAAGAATGGAGATTATTATGAGAATCCAAGTTTATCTCATTTCACAGATGAACTTTGATTATAAGGAAAATAATGAAAAGAAAAGTGTTTTTTGCAAATCCAAAGAATCAATATCATGTATCCCAATATGGAGAATATGGTTGTTATGCCCAATCATAAAAGAAACGAAGATTATTATGAGAATCCAAGTTTGTCTTATTTCACAAATAAACTTTGATTATAAGGAAATTGGTGGAAAGAAAAGCTTTTCTTACGAAACCAAAGCATCAATATCATGTATCCCAATGTGGAGAACATGATTGTAGTGCCTAATCACAAAAGGAATGGAGATTATGAGAATCCAAGTTTGTCTCATTTCACGGATAAACTTTTATTATAAGGAAAGTGGCGAAAAGAACAGCGTTTTCTGCCAAACCAAAGCTTCAATATCGTGTATCCCAATATGGATAACATGATTGTATTGCCCAATCACAAAAAAAAAGAGATTATTACGAGAATCTAAGTTTATCTAATTTCAAGAATGAACTTTGATTATTTAGAAATTGATGGAAAAGAAAGCTTTTCTTGCAAAACCAAATAATCAATATCGTGTATCCTAATAAGAAGAACATGCTTGTGGCATGCAAAAACAAAAAGAGTGGAAATTATTATGAGTATCAAAGTTTGTCTCATTTCATGGATGAACTTTGATTATAAGAAAAATGGTATAAAGAAAAGCTTTTCTTGCCAATCAAAAGCATCAATATCATGTATCCCAATGTAGAGAAGATGATTGTAGTACCTAATCCCAAAAAGAATGGAGATTATTATAAGAATCTGAGTTTAACTCATTTCATGGATGAACTTTGATTTTAGGGAAGATGATAGAAAGAAAAGCTTTTCCTGTAAATCCAAAGCATGAATATCCTGCATCCTAATGTGGAGAACATGATTGTAGTACCCAATCACAAAAAAAATAGAGATTATTCTAAGAATCCAAGTTTGACTTATTTCATGGATGAACTTTGATTATAAGGAAAATGGTGGAAAGAAAAGCTTTTCTTGCCAAACTAAAGCTTCAATATTGTGTATCCTAATGTGGAGAACATGATTGTAGTGCCCAATCACAAAAATAGTGGAGATTATTATAAGAATCCAAGTTTCTCTTAGTTTGCAAATAAACTCTGATTGTAAGGAAAATGGTGGAAAGAAAAGCTTTTCTTGCCAAACCAAACCTTCAATATCGTGTATCCCAATGTGGAGAACATGATTGTTATGCCCTATCACAAAAAGAATAGAGGTTATTACAAGAATCCAAGTTTGACTCTTTTGATGGACAAATTATGATTATAAGGAAAATGGTGGAAAGAAAAACTTTTATTGCCAAACCAAAGAATCAATATCGTGTATCCCAATAAGGAGAACATTATTGTTGCGCACAATAACAAAAAGAATGGAGATTATTATGAGTATCCAAGTTTGTCTCGTTTCACAAATAAACTTTGATTATAAGGAAAATGATGGAAGGAAAAGCTTTGCTTGCAAATCTGAAGCATCAATATCGTGTAACCCAATGTGGAGAACATGATTTTAGTGCCAATAACAAAAAGAAATAAGATTATTATGAATATCAAAGTTTGTCTCATTTCACCGGTGAACTTTGATTATAAGGAAAATAGTGTAAAGGAAAGCTTTTCTTACCAAACCAAAGCATCAATATCATGTGGAAATGGAGATTATTACAAGTATCCATGTTTTTATCATTTCACGGATGAACTTTAATTATAAGAAAAATGATGGAAAAAAAAACTTTTCTTGCCAAATCAAAGTATCAGTATCATGTGTCCTAATGTGGAGAACATGATTGTAGTGCCCATAACAAAAAGAATGGAGATTATTATGAGTATCCAAGTTTGTCTTATTTTATTGATAAACTTTGATTATAAGGAAAACGATGGAAAGAAAAGCTTTTCTTGCTAAACCAAAGCTTCAATATCGTGTATCCCAATGTGGAGAACATGATTGTTGTGCCTAATCACAAAAAAATATAGGTTATTACGAGAATCCAAGTTTGACTCATTTGAAGGACAAACTTTGATTATAAGGAAAATGGTGGAAAGAAAAAGTTTTCTTGCCAAACCAAAGTATCAATATCGTGTATCCTGATAAGGAAAATATGATTGTAGTGCCTAATAAAGAAAAGAACAGAGATTATTACAAGTATCCAAGTTTGTCCCATTTCATGGATAAAGTTTTATTATAAGGATAATGGTCGAAAGAAAAGCTTTTCTTGCAAATCTAAGGCATCAATATCATGTATCCTAATATGGAGAACATTATTGTAATGCCTATAACAAAAAGAATGGAGATTATTATGAGTATCCAAATTTGTCTCATTTCACAGATAAACTTTAGTTATAAGGAAAATGGTGGAAAGAAAAGCTTTTATTGCCAAGCCAAAGCATCAATATCGTGTATCCCAATGAGGTGAACTTGATTGTTATGCCAACAACAAAAATAATGGAGATTATTACAAGTATCCAAGTTTGTATCATTCCATGGATGAACTTTGATTATAAAGGTAATGGTGGGAAGGAAAAGTTTTCTTGCCAAACCATAGCATCAATATTGTGCATCCCGATGAAGAGAATATGATTGTAGTGCCTAATAAAAAAAAGAATGGAGATTATTACTAGTATCCCAGTTTGTCTCATTTCATGGATGAACTTTGATTATAAGGATAATGGTAGAAAGAAAAGCTTTTCTTGCAAATCTAAAGCATCAATATCGTATATCCCAATATGGAGAACATTATTGTAATGCCTATAACAAAAAGAATGGGGATTATTATGAGTATCCAAGTTTCTCTCATTTCACAGATGAACTTTAATTATAAGGAAAATGGTAGAAGGAAAAGCTTTTATTGCTAAGCCAAAGCATCAATATTGTGTATCCCAATAAGGTGAATATGATTGTTGTGCCAATAACAAAAATAATGGAAAATTTTACAAGTATCCAAGTTTGTATCATTCCATGGATGAACTTTAATTATAAGGGAAATGGTGGAAGGAAATGATTTTCTTGCAAATCCAAAGCGTCAATATCATATATACCAATATGGAGAACGTGAATGTTTCGTCTTATCACAAAATGAGTAGAGGTTATTACGAGAATGCAAGTTTGACTTATTTGTTGGATAAACTTTGATTATAAGAAAAATGGTGGAAGGAAAAAACTTTTCTTTCCAAACCAAAGCATCAATATCATGTATCCTAATGAGAACATGATTGTAGTGCCCATAACAAAAAGAATGGAGATTATTATGACTATCCAAGTTTGTCTCATTTCATGGATGAACTTTGATTATAAGGATAATGGTGGAAAGAAAACCTTTCCTTGCAAATCCAAAGCATCAATATCGTGTACCCCAAAGTGGCGAACATTATAGTAGTGCCTATAACAAAAAGAATAGAGATTATTGTGAGCATCTAATTTTATCTCATTTCACGGATGAACTTCAATTATAAGAAAAATGGTGGAAAGAAAGTTTTTATTGCCAAGCCAAAGCATCAATATCATGTATCCCAATGAGGTGAACATGATTGTTGTGCCAATAACAAAAAGAATGGAGATTATTACAAGTATCCAACTTTGTATCATTTTATGGATGAGCTTTAATTATAAGGGAAATGGTGGAAAGAAAAGATTTTCTTACAAATCCAGTCAATATCATATGTCCTAATGTGGAAAACATGATTGTAGTACCAATCACAAAAATAATGGAGATTATTATGAGAATCATGTTTATCTCATTTCATGGAGGAACTTTGATTATAAGGAAAATGGTATAAAGAAAAGCATTTCTTGCAAACCAAAGCTTCAATATCTTGTATCCCAATGAGCAGATCATGTTTGTAATGCCCAATAACAAAAAAAATGGAGCTTATTACGAGTATCCAAGTTTGTATCAATTAACGAATGAACTTTGATTATAAGGAAAATGGTGAAAAGAAAGGCTTTTCTTGCAAATCCAAAGCAGCAATATCGTGTATCCCAATAAGTAGAACATGGTTGTAGTGCCCAATCACAAAAGAAATAAAGATTATTATAAGAATCCAAGTTTGTCTCATTTCACTGATTAACTTTGAATATATGGAAAATGGTGGAGGGAAAAGCTTTCCTTGCAAATCCAAAGCATCAATATCATGCATCTCAATGTGGAGAACATGATTGTAGTGCCTAATTACAAAAAGAATTGAGATTATTATGAGAATCCAAGTTTGACACATTTCACAGATAGATTTTGATTATAAGGAAAATGGTGGAAAGAAATGCTTTTCCAAAAAATCTAAAGTATCAATATCCTATATCGCAATGTGGAGAACATGATTATAGTGCCCAACCACAAAAATAATAAAGATTACTACAAGAATCAATGTTTGACTCATTTAATGGATAAACTTTGATTTTAACAAAAATAGTGGAAAAGAAAGCTTTGCTTGCCAAGCCAAAGAATCACTACATGTATCCCAATGAGGAGAACATGATTATACTGCCCAATCACAAAAGAAATAGAGATTATTACAAGAATCTAAATTCATCTCATTTTACGGATGAACATTAATTATAAAGAAAATGGTAGAAAGAAAAGATTTTCCTGCTAAACTAAGGCATCAATATCATGTGTTCCTATGAGGAGAACATTACTGTAATACCTAACAAGAACAAGAATAAAGATTATTACGAGTATTAAAGTTTGTCTTATTTCACAAATGTACTTTGATTGCAAGGAAAACAATGGAAGAAAAAGATTTTCTTGTCAAACCAAAGCTTTAATACTGTGTATCCCAATGTGGAGAACATGATTGTAGTGTCAATCACAAAAAGAGTGGAGATTATTACGAGAAACAAAGTTTGTCTTATTTCACAAATGAACTTTTATTATAAGGAAAATAATGGAAAGAAAAGCTTTTCTTACCAAACCAAAGCATCAATATCGTGTATCTTAGTAAGGAGAACATGATCGTAGTGCCCAACAATTAAAAAAATAATGGTTATTACGAGTATCTAAGTTTATTTCATCTCATAGATGAACTTTGATTATCAGGAAAATGGCAGAATGAAAAGCTTTTCATGCAAATCTAAAGCATCAATATCATGTATTCCAATATGGATAACATGATTGTGGTGCCCAATCACAAAAAGTAATAAGATTATCAAGAGAATCCAAGTTTGCATCATTTCACAAATGAACTTTGATTATAAGGAAAATGGCAGGAAGAAAAGCTTTTCCTACAAATCCAAAGCATTAATATTGTGTATCCCAATGTGGAGAACATGACTGTAGTGCCCAATAACAAAAGGAGTGGAGATTATTACGAGAATAAAAGTTTGTCTTATTTCACTGATCAACTTTAATTATAAGGAAAATGGTGGAAAGAAAAGCTTTTCTTGCCAAACAAAGCTTCAAGATCATGTATCCTAATGTGGAGAACTTGATTGTGGTGCCCAATCACAAAAAGGTAGAGATTGTTATGAGAATCAAAGCTTCACTCATTTTGCGGATGAACTTTAATTATAAGGAAAATGGTGGAAAGAAAAGCTTTTCTTGACAAACTAGAGAATAAATATCGTGTATCCCAATAAGAAGAACATGATTGTAGTGTGCAATAACAAAAACAATGGAGATTATTATGAGTATGCATGTTTACTGCATTTCATAAATGAACTTTGATTATAAGGAAAACAGTGAAAGGAAATGCTTTTCTCGCCAAACCAAAGCTTTAATATTGTGTATCCCAATACGGAGAACATGATTGTTGTGCCCAATCACAAAAAGAATGGAGATTATTACGAGAATCTAAGTTGGCCTCATTTCATGGATAAACTTTGATTGTAAGCAAAATGGTAGAAAGAGAAGCTTTTCTTGCCAAACTAAAGCTTTAATGTTGTGTATCTCAATGTGGTGAATATTGTGGTGCCCAATCACAAAAAGAGTGGAGATTGTTATGAGAATCCAAGTTTATCTCATTTCACTGATTAACTTTGATTTTAAAGAAAATGGTGAAAAGAAAAGCTTTTCTTGCCAAATCGAAGAATCAATATCGTGTATCTCAATGAGGAGAACAAGATTGTAATGTGAAATAACAAAAAGAATGGAGATTATTACAAGTATCCAAGTATGTCTTATTTCATGGATGAACTTTAATTATAAGGAAAATTATTTAAAGAAAAGTTTTTTTGCCAAACCAATGAATCAATATCGTGTATACCAATGAGGTGAACATGATTATAATGCCAATAACAAAAATCATGGAGATTACTACAAGTATCCAAGTTTGTTTCGCTTCATGAGTGAACTTTGATTATAAGGAAAATGGTGGAAAGAAAAGCTTTTCTTGCAAATCCAAGGAATTAATATTGCATCCCAATGTGGAGAGAATGATTATAGTGCCCATAACAAAAGGAATTGAAAATATTGTAGGAATCCAAGTTTGACTTATTTCACAGATGAACTTTGATTATAAGGAAAATGGTGGCAAGAAAAGCTTTTCCTACCAATCAAAGGCATTAATATCGTGTATCCCAATGTGGAGAACATGATTGTAGCGGCCAATCACAAAAAGAATGGAGATTATTATGGGAACCGAAGTTTGTCCTATTTCTTTGATGAACTTTAATTATAAGGAAAATACTTGAAAGAAAAGCTTTTCTTGCCAAACTAAAGCTTTAATATTATGTATCACAAAAGGTGTGGAGATTATTTCGAGAATTGAAGTTTCTCTCCTTTCACGAATGAACTTTGATTTTAAGGAAATTGGTCGAAAGAAAAGCTTTTCTTGCCAAACAAAAGAATCAATATCGTGTATCCCAATAAGGAGAACCTATTGTAGTGCGCAATAACAAAAAAATGGAGATTATTACGAGTATCCAAGTTTGTATCATTTCACGGATGAACTTTGATTATAAGGAAAATAGGGGAAGAAAAAGCTTTTCTTCCCAAACCAAAGCTTTAATATTGTGTATCCCAATGTGGAGAACATGATTGTAGTGCCTGATCATAAAAGGAATAGAGATTGTTACGAGAATCCAAGTTTGTCTCATTTCATAGTCAAACTTTGATTAAAAGGAAACTGGTGGAAAGAAAAACATTTCTTGCCAAACCAAAGAATCAATTTTGTGTATCCCAATGAGGAGAACATGATTGTAGTGTGCAATAACAAAAAGAATGATGATTATTATAAGTATCCAGGTTTATCTTATTTCATAGATGAACTTTGTTTATAGGGAAAATGGCAAAATGAAAAGCTTTTCTTAAAATCCAAAGCATCAGTATCATGTATCCCAATGTGGAGAACATGATTGTAGTGCCAAATCACAAAAAGAATGGAGATTTCATGAGAATCAAAGTTTGTCTCATTTGACGGATGAACTTTGATTATAAGGAAAATGGAGGGGAGAAAAGCTTTTCCTACCATTCCAAAGCATCAATATCGGGTATCCTAATGTGGGGAACATGATTGTAGTGCCCAATCACAACAAGAGTGGAGATTATTACGAGAATCAAAGTTTGTCTCATTTCATGAATGATCATTAATTATAAGGAAAATGGTGGAGGGAAAGGCTTTTATTGCTAAACCAAAGCTTCAATATTGTCTATCCTAATTTGGAGAACTTGATTGCGGTGCCTAATCATAAAAAGAGTGGAGTTGTTATAAGTATCAAAGTTTCTCTCATTTCACTGATGAGCTTTCATTGTAAAGAAAATGGTGGAAAGAAAAGCTTTTCTTGCAAATCCAAAACAATAATATCATGTATCCTAATGTGACAAACATGGTTGTAGTGCGCAATCTTAAAAGGAATAGAGATTGTTATGAGAATCCAAGTTTGACTGATTTCATAGATGAACTTTGATTATAAGGAAAACAGTGGAAAAAATGCTTTTCTTGCCAAACCAAAGCTTTAATGTTATGTATCCCAACGTGGAGAACATGATTGCAGTGCCCAATCACAAAATAAGTGGAGATTATTACAATAATCCATGTTTCTCTCATTTCATAGATGAACTTTGATTATAAGGAAAATGGTGGAAGGAAAAGCCTTTCTTGCCAAACCAAAGAATCAAAATTATGTATCCCACTGAGGTGAACATGATTGTAGTGTGCAATAACAAAAAGAATGGAGATTATTACCTGTATCCAAGTTTGTCCCATTTCACAGATGAACATTGATTCTTAGGAAAATGGTTGAAGAAAAAGCTTTTCCTACCAAGCCAAAGCTTCAATATCGTGTAGCCCAATGTGGAGAGCATGGTTGTGGTGCCCAATCACAAAAAACGTGGAGATTACTACGAGAATTGAAGTTTCTTTCACTTGACAGATGAACTTTAATTATAAGGAAAATGGTAGAAAGAAAAGCTTTTCTTGCAAATCTAAATCATCAATATCGTGTATCCCAAGGTGGGGAACATGATTGTAGTGCCCAATCAAAAAAAGAATGGAGATTATTATGAGAATCCATGTTTAACTTATTTCACGAATGAACTTTGGTTATAAGGAAAACAGTGGAAAGAAGAACTTTTCTTGCTAAACCAAAGCTTCAATATCGTGTATCCCAATGAGGTGAACATGATTGTAGTGCCCAATCAGAAAAAGTATGGAGATTATTATGAGAATCCAAGTTTATCTTATTTCATGGATTAACTTTGATTATAAGAAAATGGCAGAAAGAAACGTTTTTCTTGCCAAACCAAAGAATTAATATTGTGTATCCCAATGAGAAGAACATGATTATAGAGTGCAATAACAAAAAGAATGGAGATTATTACTAGCATCCTAGTTTGTCTTATTTCACGAATGAACTTTAATTACAAGGAAAATGAAGGAAAAAATAGCTTTTCTTGCCAAACCAAAGCATCAATATCCTATATCCCACTAAGGTGAACATTATTATAGTGCCAATAACAAAAAGAATGAAGATTGTTGCAAGTATCCAAGTTCACCTCATTTCACAAATGAACTTTGATTATAAGGAAAATGGTGGAAAGAAAAGCTTTTCTTGCCAAACTGAAGAATCAATATCATGTATCCTAACGAGGAAAACATGATGTAGTGTGCAATAAAAAAAATAGTGATTATTAAAAGTACCTAAGTTTGTCTTATTTCATGGATGAACTTTAATTATAAGGAAAATAGTAGAAAGAATAGCTTTTCTTGCTAAACTAAGGCATCAATATCATGTATCCAAATGTGGAGAACATGATTGTAGTGCCTAATCCCAAAAAGAATGGAGATTTTCATGAGAATCCAAGTTTGTCTCATTTCATGGATCCAATTTGATTATAAGCAAAATGGGGGGAATAAAAGCTTTTCCTGATAATCCAAAGCATCAATATCGTGTATCCTAATATGGGGAACACGATTGTAGCACCCAATCTCACAAAGAGTGGAGATTATTATGAGAATCAAAGTGTGTCTCATTCAACGGATGAACTTTAATTATAAGGAATATGGTGGAAACAAAAAGCTTTTCTCACCAAACCAAAGCTTCAATACCGTGTATCCTAATGTGGAGAACTTAATTATGGTGCCCAATCACAGAAAAGAGTAGAGATTACTATGAGAATCAAAGTTTCTCTTATTTGATGAATGAACTTTGATTACAAGGAAAACGGCAGAAAGAAAAGCTTTTCTTGCCAAACTAAAGCTTCAATATCGTGTATCCCAATATGGTGAACATGATTGTAGTGCCTAATCACAAAAAGAGTGGAGATTATTTCGATAATCCAATTTTGTCCTAATTCACGGATGAACGAGGATTATAAGGAAAATAGTGAAAAGAAAAGCTTTTCTTGCCAAACCAAAGAATCAATATCCTGTATCCCAATGAAGAGGACATGATTGTAGTGCACAATAACAAAAACAATAGATATTATTATGAGTATCAAAGTTTATCTCATTTCACAGATAAACATTGATTATAAGGAAAACGGTGGAAGGAAAAGCTTTTCTTGCCAAACCAAAGCATCAATATTGTGTATCTTAATGTGGAGAACATGATTGTAGTGCCCAATCACAAAATGGGTGAAGATTTTTACGAGAATCCAAGTTTCTCTTATTTCACGGATAACATTAATTATAAGAAAAATCGTGGAAAGAAAAGCTTTTCATGCCAAACCAAATAATCAGTATTGTGTATCCCAATGAGGAAACCATGATTGTAGTGCGCACCAACAAAAAGAATTGAGATTATCACGATTATCCAAGTTTATCTTATTTCATGGACAAACTTTGATTATAAGGAAAATGGTGGAAAGAAAAGCTTTTCTTGCAAATCTAAAACATCAATATCATGTATCCCAAAGTGGAGAACATGATTGTAGTGCCTAATTATAAAAAGAATGGAGGTAAATATGAGAATCCATGTATGACTCTTTTCACAAATGAACTTTGATTATAAGGAAAATGGTGGAGAGGAAAGCTTTTCTTGCCAAACCAAAGCTTTAATATCGTGTATCCTAATGTGATGAACATGATTGTACTAACCAATCACAAAAGGAGAGGAGATTATTATGAGAATCCAAGTACATCTTATTTCACAGATGAACTTTGATTATAAGGAAAATGGTGGAAACAAAAGCTTTTCTTGCTGAACCAAAGAATTAATATATGTATCCTAATGAGAAGAACATAATTGTAGTGTGCAACAACAAAAAGAATGGAGATTATTATCAGTATCCATGTTTGTCTTATTTCACAGATGAACTTTGATTATATGGAAAATGGTGTAAATAAAAGCTTTTCTTGCAAATCCAAAGAATCAATAACATGTATCCGAATATGGAGAACATTGTAGTGGCTAGTCACAAAAAAGGTAGAGATTATTACGAGAATCCAAGTTTATCTCATTTCACGGATGAAGTTTGATTATAAGAAAAATAGCAGGAAGAAAAGCTTTTCTCGCCAAACCAAAGAATCAATATCATGCACCCCAATGAGGAGAACATGATTGTAGTGCCCAATAACAAAAAGAATGATGATTATTACGAGTATCCAAGTTTATCTTATTTCACAAATGAACTTTGATTATAAGAAAATGGCAAAGCGAAAAGCTTTTCTTGAAAACCCAAAGTGTCAATATTGTGTATCCCAATGTGGGGAACATAATTGTAGTGCCCAATCATAAAAAGAATGGAGACTTTCATGAGAATCCATGTTTGTCTCATTTCACGGATGAATTTTTATTATAGGGAAATTGGTGGGAAGAAAAACTTTTCCTGCCAATCTGAAGCATCAATATTGTGTATCCTAATGTGGTGAACATGATTGCAGCGTCCAATAACAAAAAGAGTGGTGATTATTATGAGAATCAAAGTTTGTCTAATTTCACAGATAAAATTTAATTATATGGAAAATGGTGGATAGAAAAGCATTTCTTGAAATCCTAAAGCATTGATATCATGTATCCTAATATGGGGAACATGATTGTAGGGCCCTATCACAAAAAGAATGGAGATTTTCACGAGAATCCAAGTTTGTCTTATTTCACGGATGAACTTGATTATAAGGAAAATGGTGGGAAGAAAAACTTTTCCTGCTAATCCAAAGTGTCAATATCATGTATCCCAATGTGGAGAACATGATTTTAGTTCCAAATCACAAAAAGAGTGGATATTATTACAAGAATCAAAGTTTGTCCCATTTCACATATGAGCTTTAACTATAAGAAAAATGGTAGAAAGAAAAGCTTTTCTGGCCAAACCAAAGGTCCAATATCCTGTATCCCAATATGGAGAACTTGATTGTGTTGCCCAATCATAAAAAAAGTGGAGATTAATACAATTACTACAAGAATCAAAATTTCTCTTATTTAACGGATTTGATTGTAAGGAAAATGGTGGAAAGAAAAGTTTTTCTTGTGAAACCAAAGCTTCAACATCGTGTACGCCAATGCAGTAAACATGATTGTAGTGCCCAATCACAAAAAGGGTGGAGATTATTATGAGAATCTAAGTTTATCTCATTTCATGGATAAACTTTGATTATAAGAAAAATGGTGGAAAGGAAAGCTTTTCTTGCCAAAGTAAAGAATGAATATCATGTATCCCAACGAGGAGAACATGATTATAGTGTGCAATAACAAAAAGAATGGAGATTATTACAAGAATCTAAGCTTGTCTTATTTAAAGGATAAACATTAATTATAAGGAAAATGGTGGAAAGAATAGCTTTTCTTGCCAAACCAAAGCATCAATATCATTTATTGAAATATGGAGAGCATGATTGTAGTGCCCAATCAGCAAAAGAATGGAGATTTTCATGAGAATCCAAGTCTGTCTCATTTCATGGATGAACTTTGATTATTAGGAATATGGTGGGAAGAAAAACTTTTCTTGCCAATCCAAAGCATCAATATCATTTATCCTAATGTGGTGAACATGATTGTAGCTTGCAATCACAAAAAGAGTGGAGATTATTACGAGAATCACAATTTGTCTCTTTCAACAGATGAACTTTAATTATAAGGAAAATAATGAAAAGAAAAGCTTTTCTTGCCAAATCAAAGCTTCAATATTGTGTATCCCAATGTAGAGAACTTGATTGTGGCGCCCAATCACAAAAAGAGTGGAGATTACTATAAGAATTGAAGTTTCTCTCATTTGATAGATAAGCTTTGATTATGAGGAAAATGATGGAAGGAAAAGCCTTTCTTGCCAAACTGAAGATTCAATACTGTGTATCCCAATGTGTTGAGCTTGATTGTAGTGCCCAATAACAAAAAGAGTAGAGATTGTTAGGAGAATCCAAATTTGTCTTATTTCATGGATGAACTTTGATTATAAAGAAAATGGTTAAAAGAAAAGCTTTTCTTATCAAACCAAAGAATCAATACCGTATATCCCAATGAGCAGAACATGATTGTAATGTGTAAGAACAAAAAGAATGGAGATTATTAAGAGAATCCAAGTTTCACTCATTTCATGGGTGAACTTTGATTATAAGGAAAACTATGGAAATAAAAGTTTTTCTTGCCAAACCAAAGCATCAATTTTGTGTATCCCAATGTGGAGAACATGATTTTAATGCCCAATCACAAAATGAGTGGAGATTATTACGAGAATCAAAGTTTGTCTCATTTCATAGATGAACTTTAATTATAAGGAAAATGTTGGAAAGAAAACCTTTTCTTGCCAAACCAAAGCTTTAATATCATGTATCCCAATGTGGAGAACTTGATTGTGGTGCCCAATCACAAAAAGAGTGGAGATTACTATAGGAATCGAAGTTTCTCTCATTTAACAGATGAACTTTGACTAAAAGGAAAATAGTGGAAAGAAAAGTTTTTCTTGCTAAACCAAAGCTTCAATATCGTGTATCCCAATGTGGTAAACATGGTTGTAGTGCCCAATAACAAAAAGAGTGGAGATTATTATGAGAATCCAAGTTTGTCT
>JBBYHK010475186.1:0-78774 GCA_038382065.1 Adansonia grandidieri | reverse complement strand
CTTGGCAATGCATCTGATTCATTTTGAACAGCCTCCTTTGCTTGCATTTCCATGATTAGTCCTTGCAAAGCTTGCTCTATGCGTTTAGTCTTTACCCTAGTCATTAGACCTTTAATTCCTTGCAAAGGATCATAAAAATGGTTGGAAATAGGTGTTTGTGCAAGTTGATCTCCATCACTAGCGGGATGCAAAAGATATTTTTAATTTTAAAACCTTTTGTGTTCCTTTAGTTTTTTGTTAGGGTACAAAAGAGAATGATAAAAGGCTTTCATGTTTCACTAGTCCTCTAATGGAGTGCGTTAGAGATTTTGATCTTCAAAATTTTAAAAACCTAATTTTCCTAACACAGAATAATAAATTTGTTTCATAAAGCATTATTTTTGGGAATTTATAATTAAAAGCCATATGTTGAAATTGGATAAAAAATTAAAATTCAAGTTAACACGTAATTAATAAGGTACCGATATTCAAGCATCATGAGAGGTCAATCTTTACTTGTGATTGTAATAGATTCCCGAACCTTTTTATATGATCTTTGGTATGATCGCAACCTCAAAGTTGGTATTCTCGAGTTTTGTAACCCTTGAAATATGAACTTCGATAGGTGACCGATCTCACCTAACCTAAATAGATTGGTGGCAACTCCAAATAAATGTCATTTCGTAATGACTATTTAGGGTTAAGTTGAATAAACGATTCATCTCAACTATTTAATCCTTGAAGATAAGAAATTGTCGATAATGATATGGCCTATAGATACAAGAGAGTGTAAAATAGTAATACATCAACAAATGTAGAAGTGAAAGCTATTCAAGTCGGGCTTAGTCAAGATTCATATCCAGACCACATCGCGATAACTTGGTGACTCCATTGGGGATATCTAGAGAGTTAAGCCTAAAATTAATTATGTGTTAACTACATTTAAATTTATTTTGTTTCAATTGGTATTTAATTTTAAATGCCCTTTTTAATTTTTTTCATTATATTAATATTTCTTTTGTAATAATCTTTTTATGTTTGCATTTTGTCTTTTGGGGATTAGGATAGTGGGTTTTATTTTTGTCATAAAAAAAAGTATTTGTCCTTTCACACATAATGTGCACATTTGCAGTAGTTTCTCCTTTGTCAATTTGGAGAGGACATATGTACCTAATATTTCAGGAGGGGATGAAGTAGCTTTACCTTCTAAGGTGTAGCCCCTATCTGGGCCAGCAAAAAGCCTACTGGGTGTAGATTCCTAGTCTGCTCGAGGTGTTAGCCTCATTACAGACATTAAGGACACACCCACTCGAATTAGACCTATTCTGACATAAATCCGCGATGGATAAGGATAAGGTACCTCATTAGTCCTTTTTAGGCTCAAGGAATTCGAGAACCTAATTAGATGTCTGACATAAGCCACATATAGTAACCATATTAACCTCCCAATCAAAACCATGCTCGATTTTAGATGTCTCCAAAATTAAGGACACATAAAGGGACAAAGTTATCTCTTTCCCTTTATTTTTATATTTTTATTTATTTGGATAATTTTAATATCTTTTTTGAATAATTTGTGTTTTTCATTGGTTTGAAATTTATTTACATCTTATTTGAATAATTTGTGATTTTTATTGTTTTGAAATTTTATTTGAAGTTAATATTTCTTAAGGATACTAACTCATTTTCCTATTTTTTCTTTTTGATGCATTTTTTTCTTCATATGCATATAGGAATGCTTGCTTTAAAAAGAATCCTAACTTAGATTGATTTTTATTTAACTTCATGGAGGAGCTAATACATGCAGTGATTATTTCCAAAGAATTTGAAGAGGTCTGTTCTGAGTTCGAATTCAACCAGAAAAAGGATGGGGATTGTGTATCAAGAGGTTTTGTGTCAGAGCTGCCAAAGATTACACATTTAGACCTTCGCCATAATAATTTGAGAGAGTTAGCCTAAATATGGGATCAGTGAAGAATTGCAAAACAAGCTCGATTTACAGAATGGACATATAGCTCTTTTGCTTAAAATACACATGGATGAACAATTAGTCAGGGCTATGATTGAGTTTTGGGATCCATCATTTTGATGTTTTTCGTTCAATCAAAAATGACATGACTCCAACTGTGGAAGAGATATCGACTTTTCTGGGGCTTAGGCCATTGGAGACGAAACCCATCTATTGCAAAGAGCACAATCTAACCAACTTCCATAAAAAATTGATTTAAGTTTTAGATTGTGATTTCAAAGCCGACCACCATTACATGGAGCAGAAAGAGAACACCAGTGTCATTTCATAGTAGCATTTATGGAACTATATCCAAGAGCGATTTGACACTGAGAAGGCTCTGGATCCATTTATTATTGTTATATATGCTATGGTTTTCTTCCCAAGAGTGTTAGGACATGTTGATGCCGCAATAGTGGATTTATTTGATCGATTGAAAAGAAACGTGCAATCGGCTCCAACAATTCTAGTTGAGATAATTCGAGCACTCAATGCATGCCAAAAAAAAGTCAAAGAAGATTCTTTGGAAATGCTCTATTATTATAAATTTGGGCTTGAAGTCATTTTTGGGGTGAGAGGGTAGGTAAAGTTAGGCCCTACTTCCTACATTCTGTCCATTTTTAGGAATTCATCAAAAAAGAATAGCCCAAGTCTGAAACCAAGAACATGGGTTGAAACACTCAAAAACTTGGCTTCTTCTAATATAACCTAGAAAGCACCATGGTTTTCACTAAAACGCTTTATGTATTAGTATGGTAATCTCTATATGTGCCTTTACTTGGCATATGGGGTACCGCAAGTTATGTGCCATTATTGGTCTGAGGACAATATAGATCGCATCAATTCATTCTCAAGACTTCAAATTTGTCTAGTGTTGACTTGGAATATCAGGGTGAGGATTATAAAAAGTCACTTCAGATAGCGATTTTACACTGGAGAGAAAGGTATGAATTAGGATTACGTGCATACATGGATAAGACCACTCCAGGGTATGATGCTTGGAGGAGAGGTCAGGGTTGTAATATAATCATTCCTAGCTCTGATAGGGCCATTCCTTGAGTATTTATTCAGTTGGAACCTATCATGCCATCTAAGATCGATTTGATTAAGGAGGAAGCTACTAGAGAGCGAAAAAGAATAAGTGACGAGAATCATTAGCTCCAACAAAAAGTTGCTATTTATGAATGAAGATGGAAGCAAAAGCAAAGGAAGTTGAAAAAATGAGAAAAATATAATCCAATGAAGAATGACTAGGTTGAACAAAACAGGAAAATAAAACTTGCTAAGATATTTGGGAGTTCCAACAGCACTATTAAAGGGTTGAAGGAAGAAAAATGCAAGCTTAATGAAAAGTTGAAAGTATGGAAGACTAAAGCTTTGTAAGGGGAAGACAAACAAACTAGTTTTGAAAGAGAAAGAAGAAAGCATGTTGATACACATCTCTAGTTAAGAAGGTCTATTGAAAAGAATAAACAACTCCAAGCTACCTTGGATTAAAGGGTATCCCAACTGCTTGAGGAAAGACAAGGTCTCACTACAATGACTGTAGAGATAGGACTATAATTACAATGCAAGGGAAATGATATTCATGCCTTGGTGCAAGTCTACCACAATCTAGATGCCTATTGGGATGATAGACTATGGTGGGTCGAAGATGATAGTAGACAATGGGTAGCTAGTTCTTTTAGCTGACAAATGTACATAGATCATCTTACAGAATAGATCCACTCAGCCGTTATCCAAGCAAGGAAAATGGTGGAGAGGATTGGAGACTTAAATATGCAAATTAATCCTATAGGATAATTCAGGATTGTTGTACTTCAGTTTTTGGATGAGGCTTAGAAACAATATGATCAAGTTAGGAATTTCCTCGGATCTAATCCTTACATGATCAATGATGTAAACATGTAATTTAAAGTTAATGGAAAATTTTTGAGTTTTGAATCTTTAGTTAAAGCAAGCATCTGTGCAAGTGCATTCATATACTCATACCATACATACATATGCTTATACATATACATACATATGTATACACATGATTATTAATTTCATAAGTTCATAAGTAAAAATTAATTAACTTAAAGAAGTGAGGAATTATTAAGGTCAACATTGCAAACTGAGAAAGATCAACTCAACCACTATCCACTCATAGATACCATACTAGATTTAGAATGAGAAAAATTGTTGAAAATCACTTGGCAAGGTTAGAGAGATTGGAAAAAAGTCATCGACAGGCTTAGGAAGTCATACTGAAAAGGAAAGAAGAATTACAAGCTTAGATCATAAGGATGATAGGGTTGTTAATGGCAAGGGAGTCGATTTATCAACAGCCAGACATAAATACTGATACTCTTATCGGGGGATCTGAGGGGTATCAGTTAAGGAACAAATAACTAATGCTCGAAATGCACAGCCAATTAGTATCCAAAATTTGTAACAAAACATCCTAGCTACGAATCCACCAGTCATTATCATTAAGCTTGATACCCTTTTGAAAAGGGCATGTGCAAGAACTGTGATCACATAAGAAGAATTATCATACCCTAGTATTGATGTAGAAGAAAAGCATAAAAAAGGGTAAAGAGAAAGCTAAAGTAGAGAAGGAAAAAAAGGAAATTACAACTCCTTGAAAGGAGGCTAAAAGCCATTGAAAGGGTCAAACTATATAGCATTATGGATGTCAAGGGCCTCAGTCTAGTACCAGATTTAGTCCTGTTATCAAAATTTAAAATGCTTGAGTTTAAAAAGTACAAAGGCACTTCTTCCCCTCAAGCATACATTAAAATGTTCATCAGGAAGATGACTAGTTATGCCCAGAATAACAAGCTTTTGATTTACTATTTTTAAGAGAGTTTGTCTCTATCAGCGATGAGATGGTACAATGATCTGAACCACATTCAAATTCAATGCTAGACTGACTTAGTCATTGCATTTCTTCAACAATATAAACATATGGCTGAATGGGTGCCTAATGACCAACTCTTTAGAATATGGAGAAGAAGTTTACGAAATCTTTTAAGGAATATGCAAAAAAAAATGGAAAAACATGGCCTTTCAGGCTTAGCCTTCTTTAACTGAAAAAAACCATGATGCTATTCATAAGCACTTTGCGTTCCCATTATTATGATAAATTGGTAGGGAATGCAACCAAGAATTTTATCGATCTCATTATTTCTAGAGAGATGATTGAGATAGCTGTAAAGGTCAGTAAAAACATAACTAGGGAGTCTTCTACTGGAAAAAAACTATGGACAGGAAAGAAAATAGAAAAAGCTTCGTCTGTTAACTATGCCAGTTAACTGTACCATCAAAGACCCCATCCATTTTACTAAAACCAAAGACAGCAAACCCAAAATACCTACTCTCTCAGCATACACAGAGCTCATCCTTTAACATCACCCCAAACCACCTCCACAAAACCATCCAAGACCTAATATTAATCCACCAGCCCAAAAAGCCAGCCAACCTAGACTTTGCTATGAACCCCTTCCTTTCTCTTACAAGGAAATGTTTGATAATCTTTTTAAGGCATGATTAATAGCTTCAATCTTTGCCAAAGCATACAAAGGTAATTATCCTAGTTGGTATGACCCAGATATGCACTGTGAGTATCATGTAGTATCAGATCATTTAATTGAAAATTGTATGACTTTTAAGCAAAAGGTCCAAAGTCTTCTTGAAAGAGGTGCCTTTCGAATTGATGATGGCCTAACACCTAATGTGGTAGCAAGTCCCTTACTTGATCATACTAAACTTGGGATTAATGCTCTGATTACTGAAAAAGAGAAACAAAAAAGTCAAAAGTCCAAGAAGTTAAGATTCCAATGGAAAGAGTATAGGCAATTCCTGACTGAAGTTAGGATCCTTGGTCAAAATCATGGAAGCATCAAAGGCCAATCTGATCGTAGTGCTAGCTTTTATAAATTTCACAAAATATCAGGACACACTTTCCAAAATTGATTGCACTTTTTAGCCATAATCTAGAGAATGGTGGACAATGGTGAAATTGTGTTATTTGAAGAAACTAGATTAGAGGAAGAAAAATCAATTAATATAGCTGATGAAAGATCATCGCAGTTACCCTATGACGTTAGTCTCCCTCTTATCATTCATCATGACCAACAAAAACCACACTACCTAAGATTGAAGTTCTCATGTATTAGAATAACAAACAAGTATCATGGAAGTATGATGGTAGGATAATAACTACAAAAGTTGTTACAAGCCAACTGGCTACTGTCGACATAACTAGGGTAAGCCATGTGACGAGGAATGGTCACATTACGATCTAAAAATTAGTGAAGCTAGTGCCAAAACCAAGTTAAAAGGATAGACATCTAGAAAAACAATAGTTACCAAAGATATCCCAATGGAATTATAAGAATCAGTTAAGGAAAAAGAGGCTTTCAAATTTTTTAAGTTTATTAAAAATAATAAGTGCAGTATAGTGGAACAGTTAAAACAATAGTTGATAAAGATTTCTATGTTGACCTTGTTGCTCAGCTCAGAAGTGCATTAGAATGCTCTGTTGAAATTGCTCAACCAAGCTTATGTACTCAAGAAGTTTCCATAAATAAGTTGGATCACTTAGTAAATAACATTGTTGCTGACAATTTCATTTCATTCAATGATAATGAAATCCCACCAAAAAGCAGCACTTCAATGAAAGCTCTCCATAAAGTCCTCATTGACAATGGATCTGCTTTAAGCGTAATATTGCTGATCACATTGTCTCGCTTGCTAGTTAATGTCAGTCAGATTAAGCATAGCCATATAGTCATTAAAGCATTTGAGGGGACAAAGAGAGAAATTAAAGGGACTATTTCGATCACATTAGATATTAGCCCATGCCCATTTGAGATCGAATTTCATGTGATGGACATTGTTTTAGCATACAACTGTTTGCTAGGACAACCATGGATTCACTCTGTCGGGGCTATCCCATCATCTCTGCACTAAAAAGTTAAATTCATCATTGATGAAAAGTTAATTAACCTATCCAGAAAAGAAGACATTATGGCCATGACTTCGACCAAAACCCCTTATGTTGAAGCAAATGCTGAAATGGAAGAGTGCTCCTTTAGATATTTTGAAATTATCAATGCCATCTTTGTTGTAGAAATGTTTGTAATCCTAAAACTAAGACTTTCAAAAAGCACCTATATGGGCCTTAAACTCAGAGTCAGGAAATGAGCTTAAGCTCAAAGTGGACTTAGGAAATGCTTGCAAGGGATTAATCAATCCATCAATGTCATTAGTAAGAAAGAGAAGCACAAATTAGCTTTAAGTCAAATTAGATTCAAAAGAAGAAATTTAAAACTAGATCCCAAAGAAAAAAAGCCAGTCCAAGCCTTTAGTCAACAATCAAGCTAGAAATTGACTTTTTACCATGTACTGGATGAAATGTTTTGTTATAAAAGGGATGTTAATCAAGGAGCTAAAGGAAAAAAGCCAATGGAGTTATTATGGTGGTCAATGAAGCTTTTGAGAAGTTTCAGGTGGCTACCATTGTAGAAGATAGCAAAGAGCCAAATGATGATCATGAGATCCATCCTTGTCCTCCTGGATATGTCTTGAAAATTTTGACTTGCACTGAGAGAACTGTAGTGCTTAGGTTATTTTCAAAGTAATCTTGGGGACTCATTTTGTCATCTAAATTTTTTTTGTCAAAACTTGAAATATCAAATTATCATTTATAGAAATTAAATGCATATGACCTTTCTATCTATGTCCAATTTTTTATACCAATATTTCTTTTCCTTTTCTTTTATACCTTTCTCTCCTTTTTACATATATTTACATAAATCGTGTCACATTTGTTCACCCATTCCTTTCTCTTTTTACCTGTATAGATTTCCTATTTAAGGAGAAGTGAATGATCTCAAGCATGATTCAAAGGTTGATTTTGATCAAGCTATTTGCTTGAATAAGGTGGATTTTGAAGAAAGTGTTGATGATCATACTTTGCCACCCGATCTGCTAAAAATAATCGAGCGAGAGGATATATGGATGATAGCCCATGAAAAATCCACGGAGGTGATAAATTTACGGGATAATGAGGATGATAGAAAATAAGTCAGAATAGGGACTACCCTTATGCCCATCACCAGGGAAGAATTAATGAGTTTGCTTCGAGAATTCCAAGATGTTTTTGCTTGGTACTACCAAGACATGCTAGGGTTAGATACAAAAATCGTAGTCCATAAATTACCTCTAAAGCCAGAATGCAAACTGGTTCAGCAGAAGTTAATAAAAATGAAACCCAAAATGCTTCTAAAAATAAAAGAAGAAGTAAAGAAACAATTCGAGACTAGATTTTTTGAGGTGTAAAACACCCAGAATGCATCGCACATGTTGTCCCAGTTCCCAAAAAGATGGTAGAGTCAGAATGTGTACAGACTACCCAGACCTAAATCGAACGAGTCCGAAGGATAATTTTTCTCTTCCTCATATAGATACTCTGGTTGATAGTACTGATAAGAATCATTTATTTTCTTTTATGGATAGATTTTCAGAGCATAACCAAATAAAAATGGCACCGAAAGACATGGAAAAGATAACCTTTAACACAAAGTAGGGAACTTTTCGTTTGAAAGTGATGCCATTTGGACTAAAGAATGCAAAGGCAACTTATTAGAGGGCAATTGTCACTCTATTCAATGATATAATGCACAAAAAGATAGAAGTATATATGGATGATATGATTGCCAAGTCGCCCCAGGAAGAAGGACACGTTGTAGATTAATGGAAGCTATTCAAAAGACTGAAAAAAATACCAATTGAAGTTGAATCTAGCAAAATCCATTTTTAGTGCAAGGTTAGGAAAGTTATTAGGCTTCATTATGAGTGAAAAAAGGATTGAAGTTGATGTAGATAAGATTAAAGCCATCTAGGAATTACCATCCCCGCGTACGCAAAAAGATGTTTGAAGTTTCTTAGGGAGGTTGAATTACATTACCAAATTTATATCCCAACTTACAGATAAGTGTGACCCAATATTTTGTCTTTTGCAAAAACAAAACCCTGGTGAATGGAATGAAGAATGCTAGAAAGCATTTGAAAAAGTTAAGCATTATATTTATAATCCACAAGTGCTGATGCCACCTATATCGGGACAATCTTCGATTTTGTACATGTTAGCATTTGAAAAGTCTATGGGTTATGTGCTAGGACACAAGATAGGCAAGAAAAGAGGAACAAATGATTTATTACCTCTGTAGAAGCCTAATTTCTTCTAGGTTCTTTTTTTTTGATAATCTTGAATATCCAAGCTTAAGAACTTAACGGCAACCCTCATTAGGAATAATCTTTTTCAAATGAATTAGATATTCTTAAAACCTTTTTATTCACAGTTAAATGGCCGTAAATTCATGTGATAAAAAAAGAGAGAATCACACTTTGATCTCTAATTTCATATTTACAGGACAAATATTTAAGAGAAAAATCATTTTTTATGTTTTCTTGTTAAAATTTTAAAAATTTCTTTTTGCGTACATTACGGTCAAATTTCCCATTTTTAGGAATTTTTAGAGAATTTTTCATTAAACTTAGGAAGTTGATCATCGTATAATTGTATAGATACCTATATGATATTTATGCTAATATATATTTTGAAAAATAAAAAATACTCAAGGAAAAATTCATATTGGCATTTTATACTACAAGGAGTTAGGTCATCCAATTTTTTTTGTGACTAATTTTGAGTTTTTCATAGTATTGAGAGTTATATACTCGTAAAAATTTTTTAGTAAAATTATTTCAGATTTCGAATTTTCATCTTTACTATTTTGTAAATTAATATTTGGGATGATATATCTTATTTAATTCATTTTATATAAGTTTAAATGTATTCTTTAAAATTTTCTTGGTTCATAAATATGAGCTTTTCTTTATTTGTAAAATTTTAAGGTGGAATTTTTTCAAGTTTTCAACTTTAAAATTCTTTAAAAATTTGTATTTAATCACTATTAAATCAGTTTTTTCAAAATTTATTTTATTTTATAAGTTTTACATTTTCTTTCATTTTCAAAATATGAAGTTTTCTATTCTGTAAAATTTTTCAAGAAGATTTGTCTTAGTTTATAATTTTTAAAATTCTTTAAATATTATTATTTAATTCATATTAAATTAGTTTAGGAAAATTCCTTTTATTTTATTAGTTTTGCATTTTTTTTTGGAATTCTCCTGTTTTTGAAATGCTAAGTTTTCTACTTCGTAATTTGTTAGGAAGATTTTTCTTAGTTTTAATTTTTTAAAATTCTTTAAATATTATTATTTAATCTACATTAAATCAGTTTTGAAAAATTCAATTTATTTAATGAGTTCTAAAATTTTGTCCTTGTTACCAAGATACGGGTTTTATACTCCATAAATTTTTTTGGTGAGATTTTTTTCAAGTTTATAATTTTTTAAATTCTTTAAATATTATTATTTAATTCATATTAAATCAGTTTTGAAAATTTTCATTTATTTAATGAGTTTTAGAATTTTTCCTGTCACTGAGATACAGATTTCTACCTCATAAATTTCCTTAATAGAATTTTTCTGAGTTTATAATTTTTAATATTCTTCAAATATTGCTGTTTAATTCACATTAAATCATTTTTTCAAAATTTAATTTATTTTATGAATTGCATTTTTTACATGTAATAATTTTTTGGTAAGTGTTTTTTTCTCGTAAATTTTGCAAGTTTGTTATTTTAATGTTTCCTTTGTTTTGAATTAAATTTATTTTATGAAATTTTATTTTGAGAAACACAATTTGTAATTTTTATAATTTAGTTCTTATAGTTAATTTTTACAGTATAATTTTACATATTATATACGAATATCACTAAAAATATTTATAGAAATCAATGATATAATGTTTGACATCATAAGGAGACAAAAGTTATAAATTTAAATCCAATCAATTTGTCAAAAATTAAATCATATCTCAAATAAATCAAATGAAAAATCAAGAAATTATGACATGTAATAAATGAAAGAAAATTTCTATAGATTTTAGGGAGAACCTCATGGCAAAAGGGATTGAAAAAAGCCATTCTTGCTGTCCCCCTTTAGAAAAACCATAGACAAAATACTCTTAAGCCAAAAAAAAAAAAATGCTTTCCATATTCAATTTCAACTATTTTTCATAGAAAATTTCAAGAAATTTTAAGTTTAAAAGCTTTTCAAGGTAATTTCATCTAGAAATTTTGCAATCTTTGCTACATATCCATCATTTTTCTTTTTAATATGAGTCAAAATTATGTTAAGCTCATGGATTTTATTCATGTTGAAAGGCTAACAAGTTGACGATGATCGATTTCCTATATAATTGTTGATATATTTATTTTTTTTTGAAATATTCTTGTTTTTGATGATATATTAATTTTGTTGAGTGCATATATTTATGGTTATATTGTTACACTAAATATTTTCATGTTAATATGTTGATCTACATATTTATATATTCACTTTTTTGTCATTTTATTTTTGTATTTAAACTTGATGATATTTGTTCATGTTTTCATGATTTTGTGTTACAAAATATTGATGCATATTTATTTCTTACCTTGGCCAAATTTGATATGAATGGTAGTGATGATTTTGTGCTTATTGTTATCTTGATTTCATGTTTTTTAGCCTATTTTGTAAATGTTAGAATTTTAGGGATTAAATCATAAAATATGTACACTCTTTTATGTCATTTTTGGTTTTGTCAAGAGCTTCATAGGCTGTTAGAAAATTGATTTTATATGTTTTCGAATATGTTTTAGGTGATTTTAACATTTTAAGGGCCATTTTGTAATTTTAGAAAATTGAATGGCTAAATTGCAAAATATGCAAAAATTGTATTTTATGGTTATGCAAAATGTGCTTGGCCAAACCTTCATGTAGATTTTTTTCATGATTTTTGGGTTAATTCTTGGCTGATTTGATAATTTTTTATGATGTTTATTTTATGTAGGTGTCAAAATGCAAATTTAGGAAATTTAGAGGCCATTTTGCAAAATCTAGAAAAAATTTTGTTTTAAGGCCAAGGTGTTTGGCCAAATTCTTACTGAAATATTCGATGTATTTCCATGTATATTCTCATGTGATTTTATGATTTTTTTTGAAATATTATTGTTTTTTATGAGATATAATTTTGTTGAATGTATATGTTTATGGTTATATTGTTATCCTTAATATTTTCATGTTAATATGTTGATCTACATATTTATATATATTAATTTTTTTGTCATTTTTTTATTTTTGAACTTGATTATATTTATTCATGTTTATTTTCATGATTTTATGTTAGAAAATATTGATGCATATTTATTTCTTACCTTGGCCAAATTTGATATGAATTGGTAATGATGATTTTGTGCTTATTGTTATCTTGATTTCATGTTTTTTACCTTATTTTGTAAATATTAGAAATTTTAGGGATTAAATCATAAAATACGTACACTTTTTTATGTCATTTTTTATTTGGTCGAAAGCTTCATAGGCTGTTAGAAAACTGATATTGTGTGTTTTGGAATATGTTTTAGGTGATTATAACATTTTAACGGCCATTTTGCAATTTTAGAAAATTTAAGGGCTAAATTGCAAAATATGCAAAAATTGTATTTTATGGCCAAAAGTGCTTGGCCAAACCTTCTTGTAGATTTTTTTTTCATGATTTTTCGGTTAATTCTTGGCTAATTTGATAATTTTTTGTGATGTTTATTTTATGTACTGGTTAAAATGCAAATTTAGGGGCAATTTTACAAAATGTAGAAAAAATTTTGTTTTAAGGCCAAGGTGTTTGGCTGAATTGTTGCTGACATTATATTCTCATGTGATTTTATGATTTTTTTTTGAAATATTATTGTTTTTGATGAGATATAATTTTGTTGAATGTATATGTTTATTGTTATATTTTTATCCTTAATATTTTTATGTTAATATATTGATCTACGTATTTATATATTCTTTTTTTGTCATTTTATTTTTATATTTGAACTTGATTATATTTATTCATGTTTATTTTTACGATTTTGTGTTGCAAAATATTGATGCATATTTATTTCTTGCCTTGGCCGAATTTGATATGAATTGGTAATGATAATTATGTGCTTATTGTTATCTTGATTTCATGCTTTTTAGCCTATTTTGTAAATATTAGAAATTTAAGGGATTACATCATAAAATACGTAAACTTTTTTATGTCATTTTTGGTTTGGTCAAGAGCTTCATAGGCTGTTAGAAAACTGATTTTGTGCGTTTTGGAACATGTTTTAGGTGATTTTAACATTTTAAAGGCCATTTTGCAATTTCAAAAAATTTAAGGGCTGAATTGTAAAATATGCAAAAATCGTGTTTTATGGCCAAAAGTGCTTGGCTAAACCTTCATGTAGTTTTTTTTTTGTTTTTTGGGTTAATTCTTGGCTGATTTGATATTTTTTGTGATGTTTTTGTGATTTTTTATGTAAAGGTCAAAATGCAAATTTAGAAAATTTAGGGGCCATTTTGCAAAATCTAGAAAAAAATTTGTTTTAAGGCCAAGGCGTTTGGCCGAGTTCTTGCTGACATATTTGCTGCGTTTTCCATGTATATTTTCATGTGATTTTATGAGTTTTTTGGTTATTTCATCATATAGAGACAAATGAAAATTTAGAAAAGTTTAGAGACTAAACAGCAAATGTTTGTATTTAAGGGCAAATTAGACATTTTACTAATTTTAAAGATTTCTATTATTTCTATAGCCTTTCATAGGGATATAGAAATTTGCAAAACTTTTTGTATTTTTTCAATCTTCCGAAGCATACGAAATGTAATTTTCAAAAATTTAAGGGCTAGATTATAAATTTTGCATTTTAAGTGAAAATTTAAATTTTAGCTTTTCCATTTAGACTAAATTCATGTACTTCAAGATCATTTAATTGTCCATTAGGGTATCGTGATACTTTCACGTTGAAGGTAAATCCTAAGGGTATTTCGGTAATTTTTAAAAATAGAGTTCTAGATAGTAACCGAGATGCTTTTACGCCAAAGGTGAATGTCGAGGCTTCGCTTAGCCTCTTAAGGTCATTTTAGTGTCTATTAGGGGTACCAGGATAGTTTCATGTCGAAGGTATGCCCAAGGGGCATATTCATAATTTTCTTCATCGGGATGCTTTTATGCCAAAAGTGAATGTTTAGGATTTGCTTAGCCTTTTAAGGTCATTTTAGTATCCATTAGGGGTATTAGGATACTTTGATGTCGAAGGTAAACCTTAGGGGTGTTTGGTAATTTTTCTAAAATCGAATTCTAGATAGTAACCAAGATGCTTTTATGCCAAAGGTGAATATTTAGGGTTCGTTTAGCTTTTTAAGGTCATTTTAGTGTCCATTAGGGGTACCGGGATACTTTTATGTCGAAAGTATACCTTAGGGGCATTTTCATAATTTTTTCATCAGATGCTTTTATGCCAAAGGTGAATGTAATGGATTCATTTAGCCTTTTAAGGTCATTTTAATGTCTATTGGGGGTACAGTGATACTTTCATGTTGAAGATATATCCTAGGCGTATTTTAGTAATTTTTTTCATTGAGATGTTTAGTGTCCATTAGGGATACCAAGATACTTATACGTCAATGGTATATTTTCAGGGCATTTTGGTAATTTTGTTTGAACTAAGTTCTATGTGATTATTAGGATACTTTCATATCAAAGGTATACATTAGGAATAAGTTCATCATTTTAGATTCTTATTAAGTCTAGGATATTCTATAAATAATTTTAATATGAAATTTTCTTTTTAAAAAATTAAGGCAACGTCTCCAAGTTAGAATAATACTTAGAATTTCTCCCAAAATTTGAGAGAGGTTCTACCAATGATTTTAATAACGCGATACCCTTTTGAAAATGAAAATCAAGATTTTTATAAATTTTAAAAAAAATAATAAAACCTTTCGCATTCCTCTGGCTCTTCATTGGGGTGCCAAAGATATTTTGAATATTAAAACCTTTTGTGTTCCTTTGGTTTTCCGTTGGGATACAAAATAGAATGATGAAAAGCTTTCATGTTCCATTGGTCCTTCGATGGAGCACGTAAAATATTTTTGACTTCCAAAATTTTAAAAACCTGATCTTCCTAACATGGAATAAAAAAATTTGCTTTATAAATTATTACTTTGGGAATTTATAATTAAATATCATACGTTGAAATCGAACAAAAAATAAAATTCAAGTTGACATGTAATTAATAAGGTATCGATTTTTGGGCATCACAAAGGGTCGATCTTTACTTGTGATTATAACCAGCTCTCGAACCCTTTTATATGATCTCTGGTATGAGCGAAGACTCGTGTTTGGTTTTATGGATTTCGAAATCTTCAAAATACAAACTTTGTCAGGTGTCCAATCTCACCTGGGCAAAATAAGATTGGTGGTGACTCCAAAATAAATGGCCATTTCATAACGACTATTTAGAGAAGTCGAGTAGGTGATTCATCTTAATAACTCAGTCTCGGGTATGAAAAACAATATTAATGAGGATATGGACCCTTAAAAAATAAAAGGAAATAATCCTATACATAGCTTTTTATATAGAAACAATGGATACATTCACCATTTTAAGTTGCACTGATAAAGATTCGTATCTATGCCGCGTCACGACAACCTCAGCAAAAATTCCTTGACTATGAGGTAAATTATTCTCAAATAGGAAAGATATATTGTGCCCTAGCTTGGGCTACGAAAAGGCTCCAATAATACATGTTGTATCATACCACCTAGTTGACACCTAAATAGACTCGATCAGGTATCTGTTTAAAGCATGGACTTTGTTAGGAAGATAGCTAGATGGCAAGTCTTGCTATCAGAATATGATATGGTTTATGTAAGTCAGAAAGCAATCAAAAGGAGTGTTATTGTTGAATTCCTAGCAAGTCAGGCACTTGATGATTATCAGCCATTGAATTTTAACTTTCCTGATGAGGATTTAATGAATATTTTGGTAGAAGAGGAAAGAGAGCAGTTGGAGGAATCAACAAAGAAAATGTATTTTGACAAAGCATCAAATGCTTTAGGCCGTGGAATCAGGGCGATATTGATATCTCCAAAAAGAGACTACTACCCTTTCACTACTTGATTGGACTTTGATTGTACAAACAATGTAGCAAAATATGAAGCATGCATCATAGGACTTCAGGCAGCCTTAGAGAGAAGAGCTCAATTATTAAAAGTATATGGGGACTCGACCTTGGTGATTTATCAATTGCACGGAGAATGGAAAACTTAAGATTCGAGGATCCAACCATATAGAAAGCTAATTCTAAAATTGCTTGAAGAGTTTGAGAAGGTGGAATTCATTTATCTGACCTGAGATGATTATCAAACGGTGAATGCTATAGCCACATTGGCTTCTATGTTTGAATTAAATGAAGGACAAGATGTAACATCAATTCATATGATCATATATGAGTTTCTTACATACTATTGCAATGTCAAAATGGAAGTAGATGGTCTCCCATGGTATCACGACATCAAAAGATATCTTAAGGATCAAGCATACCCGTTAGTGCCTCCAAGACTAATGAAAGAACTTTAAGGAGTCTGGCACTGAATTTTGTTCTAGATGGAGAGATTCTTTACTAAGATATGTTGATGCTCATGAAGCACAAAAGATATTGAAAGAAGTGCATGAAGGAATTTGTATCCATATGAATAGATACAAAATGGTGAGGTAAATCATGAGACTAGGTTATTTTTGGATGACCATGGAAGGTGATTGTATTAAATATGCTCGAAAGTGTCATAAATGCCAAGTCTATGCTAACAAGAGCCATGTACCACCCTCTCTTTTGCATGTCATAACTGCACTATGGCTTTTTGTCATATAAGGCGTGGATGTTATTGGACCAGTTACTCCTATAGCTTTGAACCGTCATTGCTTCATCTTGGTGGCTATTGATTACTTCACTAAATGGGTTGAAGCAGCTTTTATACAAATGTGACAAGGTTGACGATGATAAAATTTATAAGGGCTAACATAATTTATCGATTTAGGATCCTTGAAAGAATTATAACGGATAATGCTTCCAATTTCAACAATAAATTGATGACATAGCTAGCTAAAAATTTCTCATCACAATTTGGTGACATATCATCCAAAGATGAATCAAGCTATAAAGGCGGCTAATAATAATGTTAAGAGAATTTGTACAGAAAATGTAGAAACCTACAAAGATTGGCATGAAAAGCTCCCCTTGCCATTTTGCTTATAGATCTTTAGTCTGAACTTCAACTAGGGCAACACCTTATTCATTAGTCTATGGTACAGAGGCTATTTTACCAATTAGAGTGGAGATCCCTTCACTCTGGGTTCTAATGGAAACCAAGTTGGAAGAAGCTGAATGGGTTTGAGATCATTACAAGTAGCTAAACTTCATTGAAGAAAAAAGGCTAAAAGCTATTCAACATCGAAAGACATACTAGAAAAAAATGATGAGAGAACATTATAAGAAAATTCATTCTACGAATTCCATGAGGGAGAATTAGAGCTTCAAAGATTCTACCTAGATAAAAAGATCCTCGGGGCAAATGGGCACCCAATTGGGAAGGGCCCTATGTTGTCCAGAAGGCATTTTCAAGAGGAGCGTTAGTATTGGCAGAGATGGATAGAGGAATTCTGCCAAACCTCATTAATTTAGATAATGTAAAAAAATATTATGCCTAGGAAAAAAAAGAAGAAGAAAAAGAAAGAAAAAAACCAAAAAGGGCATCCGTTAAAAAAAACAACAAAAAAAAAAAAAGAAAAATGGATAAAAACCTGAAAAAGCATCCCTTTCAAAAAAGCAAAAATTGATGAAAACCTAACAAAGGCATCTGATCAAAGGCGGTATAAGGGGGCTTTAAGTTGAAAACCTAAAGCAATGGCTCAAGCATTTGAAAGAAATGGCCAAAGCACAATATGCCAAAAGACCAAGTCTAAAAATGGCATTGTATAATCAGAGGCATTTTTAGGAGACGGATCTTTATGAAAGTAAATATCTCATTTAGGAGAAATCTGTGAAAACTGAATAGGAGATTCTGTTTATCCGAATAATAGCAAAATCTCTTTTGTATTTCACCATTATTTTTAAAATAACCAATGTTGTGTCTTCTTTCCTCATTGTAATACAAGTATATATTTTCATTCATACCTTTGTTAAATAGTCTTTTTGACCATGTTAACATTTTTGCTAAATGAAACTTAACATTTTAAGCAAATAAAAATCGATGAAAAGATGACAAATTGATTTCTCTGCATTTTTTAAGTGAGACCAAAACATTGCAGGGATCTTAGTTAATAATCCAATGTCTTTCAAACATTCTAGGAAGAATTAGGGTGGATAAACTATATATTCTGCATCATGCTCTTTTTCCTTAACCTGTTATCAATTTGTTTCGGCCATTTGAGGAAAATTTTTAGAAACCACATGTTCCCCAACATGTTATTCTTTTTCATAGAGACTATATATTCCCAATCATATTCCTCTTTTCCAACTCCTAGTTGATATTAGTAAATCACCGAGTTTAGCTTCTCAGGAACAAGTGTATCATGTGTACAATGACCTCTAAAGATGGTTTCAAATTCAAATTCAAGCATTGGCTCCCTTTGCCAAAAAGAAAAGAGATCCCCAATGCTTTTTGAAGATGTTTCAATCTCCAAGCAAAAATATGGATCCATTCCATCAAATAAAGAAGATATATTTATCACATTTTCTCCAAAATATGAGAGATCAGACATTGATAAAGAACATTAAATCATGAAAACTCATCTTATGCATTCCTTATGCATTTCCATTCACATTTAACAATTTGCAGATCTTAAATAGAATTTAACATTGGAAAAAGTCTTTCGGTATGTCAGTTATTTCATAACTGAAAAGGTAAACCTCATATTCCTTTAAGCAATTCAGATACAAAGCATTTTTACCATGTTTGACTTTATCAATTTTGCCCTGGTCAATCCTTATCTTTGTTTGACTGTATCAATTCCACCCTGGTCAACCCTTTAGACCTAGGATTATATCTCAATCACCTTCGTCTGACTGTATCAGTTCTGCCCTAGTTAACCCTTTACACTCAAGTTACATCTTAGTCGTCTTCATTTAACTGTATCTCTTTTACCCTGTTCAACACTTTACACCCAGTTTACATCCCGATCATTCTTTGTTTGACTATATCGAATTTACCCTGGTCAATCCTTTAGACCTAAGATTACATTCAGGTCACCTTCATTTGATTGTATCAGTTCTACCTTGGTTAATCCTTTAGACCTAGGATTATACACTAGTCACCTTCATTTGACTGTATCAGTTCTGCCCTAGTCAACCATTTAGACCTAAGTTATATCTTGGTCATCCTCGTTTGATTGTATCGATTTTACTTTGGTTAACCTTTTAAACCTAAATTATATCCTAGTCACCTTGGCTTAATGTATTGGTTTCGCCTTGGTCAACCCTCTAGTCCTAGGTTATATTCTGGTCATCTTCGTCTAACTATATCGGTTTTGCCCTGGTTAGCCATCTAAACCTAGGATTACATCCTAGTCACCTTTGCTTGACTGTACTGACTTTACCCTGGTCAACCTTTTTAAATCTAGGATTACATCTTATTCACCTTTGTTTGACTACATTGGCTCTCCTCGGTCAACCCTTTAGACCTAGGTTACATCCTGGTCATCGTTGTTTAACTGTATCAATTTCACCTTGGTTGATCCTCTAGAATCTAGTTACATCTTGGTTATCCTCATTTGACTATATCGGTTTTGCCCTGGTTAACCTTCTAAACTTAGTTTCCATCATAGCCTACTTTTCTCTCTTAACTTAGGTCTTACCCTCGGCTATTTATTTTTAATGAATATATTTAATGAAGTTTTATTTTATTTTTGATTATTTTTTATTTACTGAAAAACGTTACAGCCTAGATGAAATTATGACTATTTGGTCTTTGCTCTATTCATGATTCTTAATAACAGTCAAAGAGGGGCAGCTGTAGACACTTAATTTTGTCTGGGTCTTTTTTCAATAGACTTAATTATCTGAGACCAAGAATATGGTTGTCGCCCTACTAGAGGTCTATCTTTGTCGTGTAATTTTCACATTGTTGTAAATTATTCTATCACACAAATGAACGTATTGGTACGTGACAGAAAAGTGCTATTAGAAGATCGAGCTCAGATAAGAAGGATAACTGTTTAAGAGAAAAATTATTTTTTAAATATTCTCTGGCCAAATTTGGAAAATCAATCCTATAGATGATGTCATGGTCAAATTTCACATTTTTGTGAATTTTTGAGATTTTTTTGTAAAGCTAAAAAAATTGACTGTCACATTTTTTTACCAACACCTGTGCAATGCTAATTTGCATTCCAAAAAATTGAAACATATTCAAGAAAAAATAAGTATTGGCATTTTTTATCACAAGGTGTCAAATTGTCAATTTTGTTAATTAATTTTGAATTTTTACAGTATTGCGAGTATTATGCTCCTAAGATTTTTCTAGCTAAATTTATTTCGAATTTCAGAATTTCACCATTTTTACTATTAAAAATTAATATTTTACATAATATGTTGTATTTAACCCATCTTATACAATCTTCAATGTATTCTCTAAATTTTTCTTGGTTTCAAAATACGAGCTTTCCTTTATCTGTAAAATTTTTGGCAGAATTTTTTCGAGTTTTAAATTTCAAAATTCTTTAAGTATTTTAATTTAACCACCGTTAAATCAATTTTTTAAAATTTATTTTATTTTATGAGTTTTGCATTTTTTTTAGAATTCTCCTATTTCCTAGATACAGAATCTTCTACCCTGTAAATTTTTTAGGAGGAATTTTTTGAGTTTAAAATTTTTAAAATTCATCAAACATTTTTATTAAATTTATGTTAAATTAGTTTTTAAAAATTTAATTTATTTTTTAAGTTTTGAATTTTTTTCTTTGACTAACAATTTTCTTCTATAAAAGTTTTTTTCATAAAATTTTATAAGTTTTGGGTTTTAATTGTTTCTACCACATAAGACTTGTCAAAAATTTTCTTGCATAATTCAATACTTGAAATTTTTTTAAAAAAATTATTTAATTTTATTTTAGGCAAAATTTCTTTAATATGCCTAAAACTTTCAAAATTTTTAAATAAACTTAATAAGCCCAATAATTTTTAACAAGCCCAATGATCTTACCAAGCTTATTTTCTTAGTTTTCCACCAAGCCCATTTTACTTTTAAAAAGCCTACCAAGCCCATCTTAGAAACCAGTTTTCCAACAAAGTCTACTAATCTTTTTCTTTCTAATATTATATGAATGATTTTTATTCAAAAAATTTTTTTATGGAATTTTGATTGGAATTTCCATATGATTAATTTCTTAATTTAATTTATCAGGTAATTTTTTTAACTTTAATTTGTTATCATTTTTTCATAGAATTTTTAATTAAGACTTTCTTGCAACTTGATTGCATTATTTTCTCTACTTCCAGTAGTATTTTTCTTGCAAATTTATAATTTTATTTTATTTTTACATAATTTATTCTAATTTGCTAATTTAGTTACATGAAATCTAGTTTGGTTGGAATTAAATTCTTTTTCAATTGATTTAGTTTCATTCCAAATAGATTATGAAGTTAGGCCAAAAATGACACATGATTATCGTGCCACCTAAACTAGCATAATCATGACAATAGGATGGTGGCTTGTAAGAAGAGATAAAAAGACCATGGGCTTATGACACAACAACTATTATTTTTCAACCTAACAAGTTAACTTAACATCAAATAAATACAAATGGGGGAGGATGTTTTCTTTAAGATTTTTTAGTTTTGAAAGCCAAAAGAATGGGAGAGAAAAAACTTTTTTTTTTTTTAAAAAAAAGAGAGAAAACACTTGGAAAAAAAATTCAAGGCTTGTTAAGGTATAATCTCTACTAAAATCTTTAAAGTCTTGTTTGTTACATACATTTTTCTTCTCTTTGGTGAGCCGAAAATATGCTTAAGCTTATGGATTTTTTTATCCATGAGTTTAAAGACTAAGCATAATGGCTATAAACTAATTTCCTTGATTTTATTATTTTTTTTCTTGTTAGTAAATTATTTTTCTTCATAAATCATATTTACGTTAATATGATGTGGGTTTTGGTGTTATAGTTGTCCATATGTATTTTATTTCTTTTAATGTTTTCTTGCTATTATGGTGAATCACATGTTTATATATTTATTTTTGTAATTTTATCATATAATGTTGCTAATTTATGTTAAATAAAATATGAATATGTGATTATTGAGTTTAAAAAATTTGATTGGTAGATTATTTAGGTGTTGACCGATATTCATGCATATGTATATATATGCTGATTTTTTTCATTTTTGTGGTCATTTTATAAATATAAAAAGTTTACGGGCTACTTTGTAAAAAAATAATAAATAATAAAAAAAATTATTTAGACCTATATGCTTAGCTGACGCACACCTGCATCCTTAGGAATTATTTTATGCATTTATCAAGTTAAAATACATTTTTTTGGTTTTGATATCTTTTTGTAAATTTAAGAAGCTCAGGGACTTTTTTGTAAATATTAAAAAATTTATTCTAAGGGTAACAAGAGGTGACAAATTTTGCTAGTGATTTTTTATGTGATTTTATGTGATTTTTTTTATTTGATGTTTAATTTATATTTTAACCATGTAAGGGCCAATTTACAATTTTAGGAAAGTTTAAGGACCATTAGGGAAATCTAACATTTTTAGGTCAAAATGGTTATCTCTAGCATGAAATCATTCACTTAGAGTATTTTAAATAATTTTAGCATTCCATTGGTCCTCTAGTGGTGTGCTAAAAAATATTAAAACCTTTCGCATTCTTTTGGTTCTCCATTAGGGTACAAAATGCAATTTTTGAAAATTTAAGGACTTAATGGCATTTTTGCATGCTAGGTTACTTTAAAATTTAAATTACCCATTTATGGTATTTTGGGCCAAAAAATATATCTTTTTAGCATCTTTAATCAATTTAAGACTAAAATTTAATTTTGAGAAATTTAGAGATCCATTAGCAATTTTTATATTTTAGGTCATTTTTGTAATCTAAATTACTCATTTAGAGTAAAAAATCACCATTATCTATTTTTTCATGTCCCTTACGGTTACCAGGATACTTTTACGTAGAAGGTACAACCCAGGGGCATTTCGATAATTTCATTAGAATCGAGTCTTAAGTAGTTATTAGGATGCTTTTATGCCAAAGATGTACATTTAGGATAGGCTTAGCTCCCTATGATCATTTTTTTGTCTTTTAGGGTATCAGGATATTCTCACGTTGAAGGTACACCCTAAGGGCATTTTGGTAATTTCCTTTAAATCAAGTCTTAGGTAGTCAATGGGATGCTTTTGTGCCAAAGATGTACATTTAGGATAGGTTTGCCTTTTCACGATCCTTTTAATGTTTTTTTTTTTTGTTACCGAGATGCTTTCACATCGAAGGTACGCCCTAGAGGCATTTTGGTAATTTCTCTCGAATCAAGTCTTAGGTAGTTATTGGGATGCTTTTATGCCAAAGATGTGCATTTAGGATAGGTTTGCTTTTTTACGATCTTTTTCCTATCCACTAAGGTTGCCACGATACCATCATGTCGAAAGAATAGCCCAAGGGTATTTAGGTAATTTTACGTTAGGAATAGGTTCACCATTTTAGATTGTTATCAAGTCTTAGAGTGCTTTATAAATATTTTTAATAAAATATTAAATATAAAATTTTCTTTTTAGAAAATTAAGACAGTGTCTCCAAGTTAGAGTAATACATAGGATTTCTCCTAAAATATGGGAGGGGTTCTATAGATTATTTTAATAATGAGGTACCTTTATCAAAATGGAAATTGTGATTTTATAAATTTGAAAAAAAAATAAAACCTTTGGCATTTCTTTGGCCCTCCAAAGAGATGCGAAATATATTTTTAATTTTAAAATCTTTTGTGTTCCTTTGATTTTTCGTTAGGGTACAAGAAAGAATGATAAAAAGCTTTCATGTTCCACTGGAGAGAGTGAGTAAAAGATTTTGGCCTTCAAAATTTTAAAAACTCGATTTTCTTAACATGGAATAATAAATTTGTTTCATAAAACATTATGTTTGGGAATTTATAATTAAATACCGTATGTTGAAATCGGATAAAAAAATTAAAATTCTAGTCAACATGTAATTAATAAGATACTAATATTTGGGCATCATGATTGAGTCGATCTTTACTTGTAATTGTAACCGACTCTCGAACCCTTTTATATGATCTCTGGTACAATCGCAAACCTCAAAGTTGGTACTCTAGTGTTTCGTAACCCTCATAATACAAACTCCAATAAGTGACCAATTTCACCTAGCCCAAATAGATTGGTGGCGAATCCAAATAAATAGTCATTTTGTAATGACTATGACTATTTAAGGTTAAGACGAATGAGTGATTGCTAAGATGAAAGTCAAGCCTAAAATTAATTACATGTTAACTAAATTTTGATTGGTTCGGTTTCAATCAACATTTAACTACAATTCTTGGTGTTTCTAAAAAAAATGTCATTTTTGATTTACATGGAAATTCTTATAAATATTGTTCATTTTTCCACTAATCCTTTTTGTTTATTTATTTTATGGGGAATTTAGGATAAAAGATTTTATTTTTTGAAGTATGAATGCAAAAAGGTTTGTTTGTTCCTTCGTACACACTATTCATATGCATTTCATGAAATAAAACCCGTTATGGGTACCGAACCTATTTAGGAGGGGTGAAATAGCTCTTCTTTCATAAGGCTATCCTTCGCATGGGCTAGTGAAAAACCTAACAAGTGTAAGCTAGCTACACCTTTAAAGGATGCAAACCCCTATGTAGGCTTGGAAAATACTCTCACTTGGATCGAACCTATTCCATCAATACTCGTGATAAGTAATGATTGGGGTGCCTTGTTATTTTTTTTTGACTCAAGAAATAGTTTAGGAACCTATTTAGATGTCAAAACTCAAACCCAATATAATAAGCCTTAAAGCTTCACTTAGCTGGAGCTTTACCTGATTTTAAAGGATATCAAAATAGGTACAAACAAGGGAATGCTTCTTATCTTTTTACTCATACTTTGATTTTCTTGGCAACAGTAAGCATGCATCATGTTGCCATAATGAATTTTATTCTTTTAGTGCCAAAGCTATTGTAATGCCTTAGCAAATTTTCTCAAGGCAAGTTTTTAGTGTTTATTATCTTGTTTTTATTTTTAATAGAAAGTCTCCATGATCGAAAAAAAGGACATTTTTGTTTCTTTCTTGTTTATAAGAAAAACACGAACTTCTTGTTTCAAAGAAAAAGGTTGAAAATAGAAAAAGAAAAGAGTTGAAAGAGAGTCAATTTTTTTTTTTATAAAATTGATCAAAACTTTTAAGGCATTCATGGTTCATAAAGAATAAAAATAGTGTTAGAAATTTTTTTCTTTTCAATTCGTTGAATTCCCTACATAACCTTCATATTCTAGGAAAACTTATACGTATGTGAATAAATTCATTCAAGCATTTTTACATTTCTCATGGTTTCCTCATTCATTTGTTGTTATGCTCATGCATTCATAAATTATCGTGAGTTGCTAAATCCACTTGGTTTATTATGCTGAAAAGGTCAAGACATGGGAGGTTATTTAAAAGCAAAAATTTGTACATTAGAGTCCATCCACGAAGAATTCGAAGATGAAGTTTGAGGAATAAAATAGCAACCCAAAAGAAAAAGGGGATTTCACTAAGAGACTACATCATCCTCATTGAATAAAGAGAATTGAATTCCATGGGATCGATTGAAGCATGACTCAGTGCTTTAGAAGGAATAATTGAAGCAATGGGGCATAAGATTCAAGAGATAAAAGAAGAACTCTACAAATTGATAAAGATATTTAGAAATCTCAATCAACCTAAAATAGGGGATCCCCAAGAGTCACAGTCACCTTTGAACTAATCATGCCGTATTTGACCCAAAGATTGAATCAAGCGTATCACTAGGTGATCACATTGATTCATGGCCTATTCACATAATTCAAGAGTACCTTAACAAATTCACATCATTATAGATCAACTTAAACGCACATCAATCATCCTCAGCTCTAGTATGAGCAAGAGAAGGGGCAGATTAAGAAAAACTCTAGTTCAATCCAATCCCAAAGATTAAAGGGACTTGCACCCTTGTTTGCATCAAAACTAGCTTGTTGCACCTATTTACCACCAACCCTATATACCTAAAAGGTATAATCCTTATGTTAATTACAAGTATCAAGCTAGAGTCTAGAGGCATTCCATCAATGATTTTATCCTCCATGAGAACAAAGTGGAAAATTTTATAAATGTAAAAGTATTAAGGTTTGAGGTAGAAATTAGACCAGATGACAAGGAGACCCTCCAACCCCATTACATTATTTCCAAACACTTACCCTAGGTAGGTCAGAAATAATCAAAACAAGAATCAAGTTAGCTCAAGTCCTATAACTTATGCTAAGTTGCTACCTCAACTTATTAATAACTATCTTAAAGCGCTCATGCAAATAAAGCTGCTGAAACCCTTGTACCTAAGCTAATATAATGCCGATGAGCATTGTGATTATCAGTCTAGCAATCGATGTCATAGATCTCATCAAGATGGTATTATTGAGTTTTCAAGGGAAGAAGGCCAAGTTTTTTGGGAATTTAATTCCTAACCATGAAAGTGGTGGTGGGAAATTTTTTGCTATAAAATTAAAAGACTCTCTGAAGCATCAGACTGCTAGGATAATGAAGTAACAGTAATGACGTTTTTGGCCACTTAGTGCTTTGTACATATAGAACCAAAGAAAAATGATTAGGACTTTGAAGGATTTTTTTAGAAATATTAAAACATTTAGGGAAATGAAATGCTTGCAGGAATGGCTTTTTTGTTGGTTTCTTAAGTCTTGTAAATGTGGTCTTGTACCCCAACAATAGATGAATGAATCAAAGAATTTTTGGTTTACAAGATGACAATATTGAGTCATGATTCAAATTTTTCCAACTTTTGCCTCTATAATAATCTCTCTGCTCACACTCAGTCAACTACTCAGCACCCACTGCATATCAACAAACCTTGCTTCATTCATTCATTCATGTACATATTCATTTGTGCATATAGCTCATCATTCATTAACGTTCATACAAGGATGACAAAAGAATAAACATTGATCAGGCTCGTGGTTATTCATACAAATTCATTCAAGCTTTTTTCTTTTTTTTTAGGTCAAATAAATCACAAAATGGAAAAAAAGTATGCTACTCTAGGTTGGAACAAGACTAAAAGAATAAAGGGAAACAAAAACCCAAAATGCTCTAAATGGCTCGAGGAGGTAAAGGGGGAACAAGCTATTAAGAAACACTCTCCACAAAAGCGAATTTTTTATCAAAGAAATTTGTAACCAATCTTAGACCAAGAAATGGACTTTGCAAACACTATTGGGTTCGTAAATCAAAATTGTCATATGAAGGCCCATTAGATATAGCACAAGGCCTAAAGAAGCCACAGTGGTTAGATAGATCGGAAGAAGATTTGAGCCATTGAGAATAAAGAGGATTAAAAGGTGCAATGGATTTTCTATTGGTCCCAATATAATTATTCCATCAAAGTTTAAAATTCTAAAGTTTGAAAGGTATGGTGGATTTACATGCCCCAAAGCACATTTGGCAGCATATTATAACAAAATGGTTAGGCATACTATAGATGGGAAGCTACTCATCCATATTTTTCCTAAGAGCCTAACAGGGGTAGTATTAGAGTGGTTTTTCCAATTAAAAAAACACGTGCACATAGAGGGATTTGGCTCAAGCATTTTTGGAGCGATACGAGCATATGTTGGAAACTGCCCTTGAATTGATAGGCTCACTAGAATATAAGAAAGAATCCTAGCGAGACCTGCAAAGGGTATGCTTGTAGATGAAAGGATATGGCCTTAAATATGGTTGCTTATTTTATGGAAACAAGTTCATAAAAAATGGCTTGTAAGAACACCATTTGGAATTAATCATTCAAATGTCTATGGAATATGATCTCATGTTCCAGTCGTGTAACTAATCCTCAGACTTAAGATACCAGGTCATCTTATATAAAGAGTGTCATACTTAGATTTACAACAAACAGGTCCACAATGGATAGATACCAAATAAGGGAATGTTAGGTATGGCATAATCTATCTGGTAGATGGATGAGTGATCCAAAGAGGATTCACTACTCTGAGTAATGTTGGAGACATATCTCGAATAATCTTTATAGACACCTCATTTTTTTGGACCAGTTTTTGGCATCATAGGAGTTAAGTAAAATATGATAAAATCAAAAAAATATAAATAAAAGCTGGGGACAACTACCGAGCACCGTGTTGCCGAGCATTATTAGGTGACACGGTGCCAGGTGAAAATTTTTTTTGAAATGGTCTAAAATGCCTATGGGCCCTATTAAAGAAAATGTAAAAATGAGGCATCAAATGCCACTTTTCATGGTGTCACCAAGGTTATTTAAATGGATACATAAATCAATTTCCCATTGTTTGTGACCAAGTTGAGGTAAATCAAGAAGCCACAGGTATATACAAGATATATTGGGGTGTAAGTATTGATATGAGGCCTTTACGGTGCGAAAAAATTGAATTTTCACATGTAGTATCGATACAAGATGGTTTGGTATTGATATCCAAGGTGTGGTATCGATACCTGGCATGTTTGTATCAATACAGACCTTGGCAGTAGCCAAAGTTGTGATTTTTGGCAAAATGTATCGATACACAAGCATGAGTATCGATACGAATCCATAGAGTATCGATACTGGCCTCTAAGTCTCAAGACTGGAAACATTTTTTGCTTTTAGTATCGATACACAACTCATTGTATTGATACTCAAGAATAAAAAGTACCTTGTGTATTGATACAACATGTTTTATATCTATACACAAAGGCATTTTTACTTAGTTCGAGCCATTTTTTAGCCTTTGAAAACTCGATTTAAACATGTTTTTGCACCAAGAAACTATTATAAAACATTACAAACCTCAAGTATGGGTTCATTAACAAATTTAAACAAATTTTTGGAGTCCAAACAATTAATGACAAATGTCACTTTCATAAGATATATGGGTGTAAAAGGGTGTGTTAGGCATATCTCCAATCACAGGCTTTCAGAACCTTTCAGCCTCCTTGTTCAGTATGGCAGAACCAATAAGAAGAAAGTCAACTGAGCATGGTAGCTGGAGATGTCCCCTGGTGTAGAAGAAAAAAAATAAAAAATAAAAAATGTCCTTTGCATTGTCTTCAAAAAAGAGGGGCTAAACAAAGAAAAAGACAACCTGCTATTTCAAAAAAAAAAAAAACTCCCTTAGCAATCAAATAAGCTCTCCAGCAATCCCATAAAAACTCCTCATCCATCCCCATAAATCCTCTAGCCACTTTAGCTTCAAAAACTCACTAAAACACTATTCCATTGCCTTTCACCCTTAACCAACCTTTATTTTTGTAGCTCCCTAAACCACCAGAACACATACAAAAACTCAACCTTTCACACACTTTCACCCTCAAAACACCCCATTGGCAACCATATTACCAGAAAGCTTCTTCTTTTCACCCATTTTTGCTAAACAATAGCAAAAAGAGGGAAGAAACTTAGCTTAAAGTTGCTACTTTAGAAAAAAGGAAAGTTCAAGCTTTTATTGGTATATTTTTACCTTGTTCTATATATTTTCTGTTTTAATCATGCATTTCATTTTAGTGAGCCCTTCATGTTTCCATGACCCTCCTAATCCTCCCATGCATCTTTGTTGCTTTGGTTGTGGTAGTCTTAGGATTTTGATGACTTTCTTAACACCTTGATGTTGTGGGATAGATAAACTTACTGTACTTTATTTTCATCATTACACAGTCTCTGTTCATGCATCTTTTGCCATATTTCTTCCCTAGTCACATATCCATTGCATATTTAAGTGGTCATCTTGACATATCTTAGGTATGTTTAAACATTTTCTTGTGTTTTAAGGAGTTTCATAAAATAAAAATCCTATCTTAACAATGTTTGGCATCAATCCCCTTGTTCAAACATGTTCATATCATCTTTATGCACCCTATTTATCATCTTCTTGTATCTATGTCACCCATTTCCATGTCAAGATGTCATCTTTGCTTCTTTGGATGTTTAATCCATGTTTATCTTTGTATGTGTTGTATTTTGCTCATGATATCTCCATTAAAATGCTTGCTTATCCCTTACAAGTTGATTTTTTAGAAACTTACCCAAGTTAAGATCGTGTTACCTTCACTAAATGAAAGTATCACGGGCTTAATGTTTTCATCAAATTGGTCTCCCAATCTTGGGGGTAAATCAACATTTTAGATCTAGATTCATGGTGAAATAAGTTCATTTCAAAGAAAATGAAAATCCTTTTTAGTATTAATCCTTGATCTTGAGTCTCATGTTTTTTTTAATGGCATGGTCAATGGGTTGTTCCATCATCCCAAACTACTATAGCATTATGGAATGAACTTTTGAAGCCCGTTTTACTTTTTGTCATGGGTATTCGGACGTCCTAGGCCTGAGTCTATCTGCAAAAAAAACAAAATATCAAATAATCCCTCTATTTTTACTATGGTAGCATCGTAGCCCAAACTTGAAAAATTATTTTCGAGCTATAAAATATTTCCTTGATTTTTTCTAATAATTTTCTTTTAAAGGGCATCGAATTACCTTTCTAACGGTGTCTTATTTGACCTTGGATCATCTTGGACGAAGGAGTTAGGAGTTTTTGAACGTTTGCTATCCGAAACCCCTAGAACCAGCATGTAACATTCTGTTTGGCCCATTACGACCTAGTAGATGAGTTTTACGAAATTTCAAAATATTTTTGCCAAAAATTCACAAAATTCCCTTTCTGAAAAGGTATTATTTACGATTAACGATCCCAGATAAGCTTGGAATGATTTCTTGAAATCCATCATGCCCTTTTAATTGTACATGCCACCAGTGTTGAGATGAACCTAACTTCGAAAATTAATTTCGCCTAGAAAGTGATTTTCTAGAATTTTTTAATATTTTTATATTAAACCTTGTTGAGTAACCTTTCCAATGGTACCTCTTTTACCCTCTGAAATCTTTGGATACACCAGAAAAAAATCTAGAAATAGATATGACACGATGCTGCCCGTATTTTCAACTTAATTTTCGAATTTCCTTTTATCTAGACGTTCGAATGTCTCTAAATGTACCCGTTTAGTCTCCCTCGCAACTGCAACCCCTTTGACTAGAATCAAGATTAAAATATGAAAAATAGGATTTCACATTAAAATTTTTGCTAATAGAGATACCCCAACTCCACTACTCAAAGGGGATACTCCAGCTCTTTTTTCTAATCAAAGTTTAAATTTTCTCCTTGTTCCTAAATGTTTTCCTAACTTTGGGGATACTCTAGCTCTTTTTTCTAATCAAAGTTTAAATTTTCTCCTTGTTCCTAAATGTTTTCCTAACTCTGGGGATACTCTAACCCCACTACTTCGAGGGGATACTCCAACCTCATTTAAAAAATAAATAAATTTTTTCTTTATTCATAACTATTTTCATAACTCTATTTTAGGGGACACTCTGACCCCACTTCCCCGAAGGGATACTTCAACCACGCTTTTACCTTAAAAACTTAAAACTTTCTTTCTTTCAAATGCCTCAAACTATTTTGATAAAAATTGTCTTTGTTCTCCAAATTACCACCAAATCCAGACTGGTCTCTAAAATTGTCATCCAGATTATTCTTTAAAAATCAAAGTCAATTATGAGATACATTTCAATTGCCCCTCTTTTTTATGTTCTTTTGTTTGTGATTGCTTGTTTATGATATTATTATATTTCTTATTTTTCACCTCACTAACTTGTTCCCTTTTGTACTGTTATTGTGCATTCATATTTAAAATTCATTTTCTAATAAAAGTTACGAGGCGATGTTTTGTGTTGGTATCTCTCCAGTGCCAAATACTAAACATCCAATTTTTAAAATCCAATCTGAACATCGTTTTCATAAAAAAATCCTTATGTTCCTCACATCTCCGAAGCGCATAGGTGATTTAATTTTTCTTAATAAAAAAACCTTGGATTTATATTTTCCAAAACTTTATGCATTAAAGAGGATTATATATAAATAGAGACCAAATAGAAATGATTTAACCAAGACCAAAGTGAAATATAGTTAGTAGGTATGATTTCGAGCATCGTGGGGATTGTAGTCCTTCCCTACACGTTAACCAACTCTCAAGCCCAACCAACGAATCTCTACACTTCGTAGACCTTGAAATTAGTGTTTCAAGTTTCGAACTCGTGATATCATTTTCAATAGGCATCCGATCTTGCCTAGCCTAAAATGATCGATTGCGACTCCAAGTTTATGGCCACTTCATGGTGGCCATCCGGGTCTAGTTAGATGAACGACTCTTCTAATGGTCCCTATCCCCTTCATATCATCATGCCTAATCCAAATCCTAATCAAGGGATAGCTCAAAGGCTCGACCACAACTAACCACTATTTATTTTTAAGTCAAGCATGTTATGCCCTTCGGATCATCTAAAGTTTTAAAGGCCGGGGACGTGGCGACAATCTTGACTAAGGTTAATCGGATTAAAGTCTCCGGCCAGACAATAGTAAATTATGAGGAACTTTTCCTCAGATTCATGATCATTAACCTTGTGTTGCAAGATCAAACATGATTGAAGTGCAGATACTGTACTATGCTTATGCTCATTTCAAAATATATGGTGAAAGGATCGCATTAAACTAATAGACTAGTTATTAAAAGGTTTTGATTAGTTTAAATCGACTCTTCAACATTTGGGTAGTAATGATGTGTTGTTAGATCCTGTTCTTGATCTATGAACATGATTGATGAGATTAATTATATTCATTGCCAACATGTTAGGAACATAATGGGTCAGACACAGTAGAATGATATTATCAAATTAAAATCGAGATCTAATTAAGTTTGATTTAATTAAATAAAAGATGATTAATTGGAAAACTCAGTTGAAAAGTTTAACTAAAAATTAATTTAAGATAAAAATTTAGCTTTTGTGAAATCTAAGATTTTATTGTTCCTTTAAGACATAGCAGATAAGGTTGTCTTATTTGAATAATGTCTAAATTGAGGCATGCTATATCTAGATGGATAATGTCTAAATTGAAGCATACTAAATCTAGATGGATAATATCCTAACTGGAATCCTTGGATAATCTTATCAAAATATTAATTATTTAGATAATTAGTATTACTAAAGTTATTATTGAATTAAAATTGTTCTAATTTAATATATGAATTTTATTTAGATAAAAATTCATAAAAAGATATTTAATTTAATTAAAAGGTTGCTACCTAACTATTTTCTATTCAATTATATGCTAATTATACAGCATAAATTAATTAGTTTATAAGAAAAATTAAAGAGATTGATTTAGATCAACTCTCTAAAAAAACCTAAGTTGGCCAAATAATCTATGGTGCAAAAAGCTAGAAACATGTCTAGATACACAGTACATTTATTGAATTCCCTAGAGCCCATTTATACATTGAATCAAAATTAACTTACTTAAGGTGAAAGATTTTTACCTAGACTATGAGTTTTTTTTTTAATCACAACTCTTCTAGACAGTTTTGGGAAATTTTTGTCCAAGTAACGAAAGGTTAAGGACGGCTAACTTGAGTTGTAACCAAGAAACACTTTTTGAAGTGATTTAGTTTTGAGAGAAAATTGTTCTGTCATAATTCTCCTAATTGCCACCATCCTCAAAGAAGAAAAACCACCCTGGCATCACTTTTTCTCCAAATTCTATTACGCATTATTCCCTTTTTTATAGAGAAAAAACCATTAGAGAATTATTCTCGGATCAAGTGAACGAAAAAGCAATTTGCAATCATCTTTAGTTGAAACTCATTAAGTCTTCTAGCTAGCATTAGAGAATTGCTAATCCTTGAAAATGCTCTCATTATCATCCATGTGGATCACCATTAGAGGCAAGACAAATGTGTTGCTTGTCACCTCGTAAACTGATTAGACACTAGGTTGCCCACCTTCAGGTTTCCTTCAAATTGGATATAACTCCAGATTATGATATTAAGAGCTAGGTAACTTCCCATCATATTTAATTTAATTTTATTAAATCTGATTTTAATTTACAACACGTCAATTCTGTTTAAAGATCTACAAGAAAGTATAGTTATTTTTGTGTTTATTGTTTCCGCTGTAAATTTATGTTATTTTGTAAAATTTTAAATGCTATTATTGAATGAGGCAAGACTTCATCAAGACTATAGATTCCTATCAATGGTATCAAAGCCTATAGGTTGCAAATTACATGTAGTACATATAGCAAAATTCATGGTAATTGACATTGATGTCGTGTGCATTGATCTCTAGGTTTTGACCATGTAAGCCTAGTAAAATAATTTTTGTAAATTTTTTCTTGATTTTAGACAGTATACTAAATGTGTATTTTAATCATTAATGAATTTTTTAAATCAATAAAAATTGTTTTTAATCGATTTAGGTTAAATACGCATAAAAAAGTTGAAAACTGTTGTTGTTTACCCCTCCTAATAAGCATTCACTAGGCTTTTCTTAATTTTTCTTTGCTATAAAATTAATTGCTTATATATATTTTATATTCTATTTTTTAATATATTATGTATAAAATTTTATTTTAAATTATTTATTTTTATTTTGATTCAAAGAGACCTAATTTTGGCCATAGTGTGCAGAAATCTTAAAGCTAGAATTTTCAAGCAACTTTGGAGAATCTATTACACTAGATGCACTTAGAAATCCTTGTGGAAATGTTCCATAGTTTTTTTGCATCTTCGGACAGCAAGTGAATTGAATAAGATTCAAGTTTTGCACTAATTTAATTATTGGAATTTACAGTAAATATTGCCACACTCATTTCATTATGAAACTACACCTATGAATGGTAATTTGTTGCCATTTTGGTTACTACTATGGTTTGGTCCTTTGGTAGCATCTAATACATGTTTTCGGCACCTAAAAGTAATCCATAATCATCCGCCAAAGGTGGCAAACAAAGGCTATTCACATGGCTAAAGAGTTTGCCTATATTAAGGATAGTAATCATCAGAGTTTGACTTCCTTAGGAACTACTTTTCTAGTGTGAGTCAAATACCTAAAATTGGGAATCCAATTCCTAAAATTTAGAAGTTAAGTCTAGTTAGATCAGATAACCATTATCTAATAGATAGGATTCCTAAAAGTTAGGAGTGGCTTAATAAATTTGGATGTTTTTAAGACAACATAGTTTCCTGAAATAGGCATTTGTGAAGAATTAAAACTTGGAAAAGGATTTTATAAATTTTTTATTAACATGAATTACCATGATTTAATTCTTAAAGTGTCAACCTAGGAAACAGTAAAGCATGCAATGAAGTATTGGTCCATGTTGAGACAAATCACCTAAAAGTTAGGCAAGTGTCTTTTTTAAGATAAACATTGGCCCATGTTGAGAGACAAATCACTTAAAAGTTAGGAACTAGGTTAAATGTGCTTAATATTTTGGCCGATTCTTGTAGATACTTTGCTAAATGTAATAAACTTGTTTATATACATTTATACAATGAATGCATTTGATTATCATTTGATATTAGCTATACAATGTTATGTTATAAATTGTTAAAGCATGACAGATGGTTATGGACTTAGACCTTAGTATGACTACGTGAATGTATGGTTGATACTTTCTTTATGGTATTATATTTTTAAATAGGGTCTACGAACTCTGCCTTATCTCTATTTTATTCCAGAGTTGTAAAATTCTCTTCTTACCTAACTCCTTTTGAATGTAACTTGAAGTTTCTTCCAAACATATGTCAAAGTTACAAAGTTTTAGATTTAGGATAAAGTTAGTTTAGGGAATTTTATTTTTCCAAAACGTAAATAAAAGATGGCACCATGAAGAATTGTTCAAGGAGAACACTATCAAGGCTTATGAAAACTTTATTAAGGTATCCTAGGTTTTTAACCCAGTAGTATTTTAATAGCTCATGGAAACTAAACATAGATAAAAGTCCATAATCATCCAAGTAGGATTGCATGACGATTTATTTTATGTTGACATGACTAGATTTATTTTATGTTGATATATGTATATATGATATGTATGTGCCTAAAACAAATGCTAATGTAATGCAATCAAATTCAAATCAATGAGACTTAATTAATTAAGAAATCCCTCATAAAATATTAAGTCCATGCCTAAGCATGATTAGACACTTTCCATTAATTATAACAAGATACCTAAGTTTCGACCATGGGGATTTATTGAGTCACTCAAGATCCCTTTCTCAAGGTCCCTTCCACCTGAGCTACTTAAGTTATAATTGATGGATCTTACTCAATTAAAGCTGTATTGTCCGGATGCATACAACTTGACACATGGCTTTAGAGGTGATTGTTAGGAGACATACATATGATGTTTTTAGGTAAAGAGTTACCACCTAACTGATCTATGAGTTGTGTAGAGATGCAATTGGTAAACTAAGTTTACTCAGTTAGTTTTTGCATAATTTGTCAAGTCACCCAAGGTTATGTAAGAATAAAGGAAGTGCTTAGCTCATTAAGAAGATTAAAATGTTAAACTTCTCATATTATAGTTGAGGGCTATAATTTCATAAAAATAATAAGAAAAATCATTTTAGTTTTAAAACCTGACTGAATGATTACTTTATATATGTTATTAACAATTAAATATGTTCTAGATTCATAAAGGATATAAACAAGAAGTATGATTTCAAATTGTCACTATGTAGCATACTTGATGCCAATAAATTAATATGCTAAACAGCATTATCTAGTCCCATAGTATTAAGATTGTCTTAATACAAAATCGAATGGCATATCCAAGAGAAACCCACTAGGTTAGAGGTAGCTTATCATATTTATAAAGATGACCTTCATCTAGCCACATTGTGATGACTAATAGGGCATCTAAACTCTGAAAGGAGCAAGTGGCAATCAACACTCTTAAAATCATTCCAAGCATTATTGAATAGTTTAATAAGGATAACAACGATGAGAGCTTTGACATCCCTAAGGAATTTGTTCTTAAGTAAAATGTTAGAAGGGAACCTAGTCAGGCCTCATGATAGGACATATTACCATACTTAAGCACCTTAGATGTGCCATGGAGTAGGATCTATGTATTATTATACTTTCTTATGAAGAGAGACAAATGATATAATAAACAAACATGTCATACTTATGGAGAGCTAGATTTATAGAGTAGCGATTGCATGGAATACTTTGAGATTTTCAAAGTTGGAAGTTTACATAAGTTTCATAGATAGACATGTTTTTTAGATTTATTCACTTCTCTTGGTATATAATACCTAGAGGTTGGCATTTAAATGTGTGACATATTGTAAGAACCAAATGAAAAGAGTAGTGAAGAAAAACTATGAGAATGGCAATCTTATAGATATTGATCGAAGCTTGCCTTTTTAATGTTTGTGAAACATTATCCTGATTTATTTTAGCAAAACATAGAATTTGTTCTATGTCAGGGTCTCTATATTCTCAAACATAAACTTGCAATAACATAGATAAATAATGATGGGCCAACATAGTAGAGGCAACCTAGTTGATATAAATTAGGCTTGTTGATCCATTTAAGAAAGTTTATGAAACTTTCATGACTTATTATTAGACATCTAGATTTTTTGTTATTTGACAATTATGGGCCAAATTATGAGGATATTTCTAGGGAGTATGTTATGAACATACATCTACTTTCATGGCATAAAGATGGCATACTTTTTGAATCCTAATTTAATAGATCATAATAGATTTATTCTACAAACTCTATCCATCGTTTATATCAAAATACACATATCAGATATGTTAAGGCCCAAATCAATTAGAATTTAAAAGAGTTTTGAATTGGATTCCCTACAAAAAGTCTTACACATGTGAGATTCAGTAAGAGCATTCAAGAATAATTAAAGGTTAATATTTCATGAAAAAAGTGACAAAACAAAGTTATAAATACTTGGATGTAATATTAGAAAGAGCTCCAATTAGAGAGATTATATATTTAATCTGAAAGCTATCAAACAAATCATTTCATCAAGGCTTGTAAAAATGATTGGTTTTGTATCATTAGCTACCATGATAATTAAATTGATTCCATTTGTTTTGAAACAACTGAGCCATGTGATTGAAATCAAGGTCTCATTGTGACCAAATAGTTTTATGACTTGATAATAGAGATTATCAAGAACCAATTAGTTGATACTAAGAACAATATGATTGTTTAAGGTGCCCTTGAACCAATTGAATTAGACATGGGATACACAGTCAATTAACTAAATACATGTCACTATTTTATAGTGACAAAGGCTTTCCTTCATGTTAGTGGCAAGATTGACTATCATGCAAAAACACTAATTGGATGAAGCCCATAAAACATAATGGCCTTACAAAGTTAGTAATAAGTTATGACAATGAGATCCTTTGCATCAAAGCCATGTTTCTAAGAATATTCCTAGTCATTGTCTTATCAAGATAGGGCATTGACAGTGCATAACGACTGGCATATGCTAAGCCTCTATATATTGGATCCATAGGACTTTTTGATCTCATTGAAGTTAAAGTATATGGGACACTTGGGGATAGCATATAGGTGTTTGTTTTGTCAAAACAAGTTCACTAAACAGCATGTATAACAACTTAATTTGGTATTAGTCACTCAAGTGTCTATCGAATATGTTTTTATGTTATTAGTCACTCAAGTGTCTATCGAATATGTTTTCATGTTTTAGTTATGTAACTAGTCTTTAGACTTAGGATACTAGGTCATCTTATATGAGGAGTGGCATACTTAAATTTACTACAAATAGGTCTCTATAATGAATGGATACCAAATGAGGGTACATTGGGTATGGCATGTCGATATGGTAGACGGATGAGTGATCCAGAGAAGATTCACCACTCTGAGTGACATTGGAGACATATCTCAAATAATCTTGACTAAAGTTAATCGAATTAAAGAGACTAGCCAGAGCATAGTGAATTATAAGGAATCGTTCCTCGTAGATTCATGATCGTTAACCTTGAGTTACAAGATTGAACATGGATTGAAGTATGAGTAAACAGTGTACCATGCTTATACTCATTCTGGGATACATAGTGAAAGGACTGTACTAGATTAATAGGGTACCTACTGAAAGGTTTTGATGAGGTCACATCGACTCTTCAACATTTGGGTGGTCATTATAGGTTGCTAGATCCTGCTGTTAATCTATAAACATGATTAATAAGATTAATTATGTTCATTGCCAACATATTAGGAACCTAATAGGTCACACACAATAGGATGATATTTATCATATTAAAATCAAGTTCTAATTAAAATCTAAGATTTTGTTGCCTTTTTAAGACATAGTAGATAAGATTGTCTTATTCGGATAATGTTTAAAAAGATACATACTATGTCCTGATGCATAATGTCTAAATTAAGATATTACATAGAGGATAATGTCCCCGTTGAAATCCTTGAATAATCTTATCAAAATTATTAATTATTTAGTTTAGTAATATTAATAAGTTTATTATTAAATTAAAATTGTTTTTAATTTAATTTATGAATTTTATTTAGATAAAACTTCATAAAAAGATACTTAATTTAGCTAAAAGGTTGCTGCCTTTCTATATTGTGTTTAAGTATATGATAATTATATGAGATAAACTTGTTAGCTTTGAATTAATTTTAGTTTTGATATAACAAACATAAGCTAAATTAGTTTGTACTCAACTATTTCCAACTTAGTATTTATGTTAAATTGAAAAATATTTTGCAAAAATACTAAGTTTTTATTTTTTAAAAAAAATATGTTCTAAAATGTATATTTATGGTTAAAATATTTTTTAGATTTATTTGAGTCAATATCAAGAAAGAAAAATAATTTTACAAAGGATTCTAAAGGTATCTATAATTGTATCAATACTATGCTTCAAAACCTCAATTGTATCGATACATATCAGCATGTATTGATACAGTGCAGTGAGTATCAATACTTACCCTATATGTATGCTTGGCAGTAGCCAAGGTTTGGTAGAAGCCCATGAAAGTATCGATACAGGTGTGTCTGTATTGGTACAATTTGATAGGTATCGATACTCAACCTTCTATGTCGAGACAATAGGCTGTAACGGTCATATTTTTAACTCATGTATCGATGCTCTTGGTATTGTATCGATACTCTTATTATTGTATCGATATAACATCATAGGGAATAATGGCGTTTGTGAAGACTCCAATGGCTATATTCCTTCAACAAATGTTCCTAACCACTAGGATCATAATTAAGGCTATAAATAAGCTTTTCCAACTCCTTCAACAAAAGGAAGAACCATGAGATTGTGTTTACAGTCAAATCTTTCACCTTTTCCATCATTTTCACTAAGTATAGGATTAATTCTTCCTATTTTTGTATTCTTCATTTTGTATCTTTAGATACATATTTCCCTTGAGCCAAAATTCTTGTAAACACCTAACCTTTAGAGGTTCTATTTGTTTACACTCAAATCTTTGTAAAAAGGTGAGGTTCCTACTTAGCTATTGAAAAGTAGAGAAGGTTTTTACTTAGCCTTCTAAAATAGTGAGAAATAGTTCTATCTTAGCCACAAAAGATAGAAGGTAGAGGTTTTTATCTTAGCCTTGAAAGATAAGGAGTGTAAAGGTTATATCTTGTCCTTGAAAAGTAGACAATTCAAGTTAGTGAATTGTGGAAATCTGAGGCAAGTGATGTTGAGGTAGAGGACATAGGCAATTAAGTCTGAACCTCTCTAAACCATTACGTTTGCTTCTCTTTCCCTTGTTAATTGTTTATTTCTATTCACTAACTTGCACTCCAAAGTTTATCGTCTAGATTTCTTAATTTTATTTATCAAAGTTTTAATTTACTAAAATTTTATGAAATCAATTCACCCTCTCTTGATTTCATTCACCACTAAAAGTCCTAACAATTGGTATCAAAGCTTATGTCTCATTCTTATAAACTTAAAATCCTCGAGCAAAGATCCACAAAAAACCAAGAAAATGGCTAGTGGTCATATTTTAGTATGGGTCAAGAAGGATATTCAATCGTAAGTCTTTTTTTCTTCAACGGTGAAGATTGCGTATATTGGAAGAGAAAGATAAGGCTATTTATCCAAGCGAATGATTATCAAGTTTGGAAGATAATCATGAAAGGCCCGTTCATCCAAATAAAGATGGTAGGGACCTTGAAGTTCCCAAGAAAGAATGGGAATGGGATAAAAAGACACTAAAATAGCTTAACTCAATGCCAATGCCATGCACACACTTTTTTGTGCATTAGGCCCTAATGAGTATAATAGGGTGTCTTTGTGTGATAATGCCAAAGAAATATGGGATAAGTTAGCTATCACACATGAAGGGACCAATCAAGTCAAGGAGTCCAAGATAAGCATGCTCACTCTTTATAATGCAATGTTCAAGATTAAATCGGAGGAGAGCATTAAGAAGATGTCCAATAGATTCACAGACATTGTAACTGGCTTGAAGGGTCTCGGAAAGGTGTATCTCAATAAGGAAATGGTTAAGAAAATGTTGAATAGCCTTCCTAAGTCTTGGAAAGCTAAAGTGAACTTAATTGAGCAGTCAAAGGACCTTAATCTCTTTGCCTTAGACGAGCTCATCAGATCACTTCTCACATACAAAATAAAGATAAATCATTGAAAGGAGCAACCAAGAAAAATTGGAGTTGCATTAAAAGCTTCCATAAGTGAGGAAGAGGATGATCAAGGTATGGATATGATCATATTTTCCAAGAAATTCAAGAAATTCATAAAGATAAATAAGGGCAAATCAGCCTAATCAAAAAAAATTTAACAAGGTGGTGTGCTACAATTGCAACAAATCGGGGCATATCAAATCTGATGGCCTATTATTGAAAAGGAAGAAGAAAAAGGTTTGTAACAGCTTAGAGTGATAGTGACTCTTCCAATGATGATGACTTCAAGGAAAACCAAATTGGCAACCTTTGTTTCATGGCTCTTGATGAGCCCAAGGTTACCTCAAATTCTCCAAAGTTAAATATCTATACATTTGATGAGCTAAAAGATGCTTTCGATGATCTTGTAGTTGAGTTTGATGAAATAAACTCTAAACACAAGAAAATGATTTCAAAATTAAAAGTTGAAAATGATTTACTATTGAAATCAAAACTTGTGTTGGAAAATGAAAACAAAGATTTGAAAAATGATTTTAGTGACTCTAAGCTAAGAATTAATATTTTAGAAAGTCAATTTTGACTTGAAAAAAAAGATTGAAAGCTTGGAAAAAGAAAAGAAAATCATTTTCGATAAATCTTTTCAAGTTTATATGACCAAGTGCTCCCATTGCAATTTTTATGTTCATAATTTGCATACTTGTTATATCAAGAAAAGGACACAATTTAAAGTTAGGCAAGCATGGATCCCTAAGGGAACAATAGGCTTTGAGACTAATATTCATGGACCCAAAGAAATTTGGGTACCAAAAACCAAGTGAAAGTTTCTTATTGGTGTGTTACAGCAATAAGGAGCAATGCAATACAAATAAATGCTCTAAGACACATAAAAAATGATAGGTAACCTTTAACCTTTAAAACTTTGATATGTGTAGTGGTTATTCATGTTGTTCATGCTAAATGATTTTGATATTAACACTTTGTTCAAATTTGAATTTGTAATATTTTTCAATGAGCAGTTGGGTCAAAATAAGTATAAATCAATACAATATAAGTAGAAATGACTCAATACTGAGCTATATGTTTTGATACAAGCCAAAAATTTATTCTCAATCTCGAGACCAAGTTTGACGTATCGATACAAAACCCAGAATCATTCCTTGTAGCGATATATAACTATTTGATTTGATACATTTTTATCGATACTGTCCAGCTTGTATCGATGCAATCCAAAATTATTTTAAGTCTCGAGATAGATTTCATTGTATCGTTAAAGAAACCCAAAATTGTTCCTTGCATTGATACTTAACTATAAGTATCGATAAGACTGTTGATTTAGGCAATCTTCACATGCACGATTTCATTTTCATCAAACCTCAGCCACTGTTCACTTAGTTTCCCTTAACCCACTTAATCCTTAATCATCACATTTCATCTAATTTTCATTTTTTCTACAATTCTTGATCCAAAATAGTTTAATTTCGTAAAATTCACCATTCCTTTCAAAAATTTAATCCCTTAGGACTAAAAATAATAAAAAATTCGATAATACTCTTCACTCAAACCCTAACCATTTTCTCTTAAAAATCCTCCTACTTTGTCCAAATTTCTTCCAAAGTTTCGAGTGCTTTTTCATTCTCATGAGTTCCTAGGCTTGATTGTTGTCAGAGGGTGCAAAATTACTCAAAAAACTATACCACTTTGCCACCAAAACCCCCTGCCTACCATGTGCTCGACCATTTTCCTCAACCAACTCTTCCTTAGCACCTTACCTAGCCTTATCAAACTAATCTCCTCTCTTTGGCAACCTTCACCACCCTCGACAAACCATATCAAAACCCACTTCCATTTCATCTGATTTATTCTAAATCACTTTAAACACTTCACCAACATCTGTCATCTCCTTCTTTTTTCCACACCAGCATCCAGTTCTACCTTGTCACCACCTGCTCGACAAAATTCCCTAACCACCTTAAAACACTACCAAATAAATCACCTGTCGTCAAGGGGCTATCACTCGTGCTTCCATTTTTTCTACTTGTCAATGACCTCCTACCCGAAATCAATCATTCTTTGAGTTATGCTTACGAGATGCACGGCTCACGAGCATTCACTACCACCTATGCTCGTATTCCTATCCAACAATGTTGAGTTATCGACTTTCCTTTCCTTCGATCCATTATTTATCCTTACTTTCAAACTTTTGATAGTTTTGCATGGACCATTTTTTTTCTCTCAACATTTTGGTTCACGAGAATCTTGTCCATGCATTCTTTAGCAATGCCTCACTTATCATTAATGATCATGACCTATCATTGCTATTCGATCTTATCTTTTGGGACAAGATCTCGTAGTCAAACCTACCTCTCTTGCTACTGCCTTTGGTTTCCTAAATGAAGGCATCGATGAACGTTCAGCTCCTGCAACCTTACGTACCCCAAACAATAAAGCCACCCTCTTTCCTTTTGTCGATCGTTTACTTCATCTTATCATTTACCATGCACTTCGTCCCTACGGCACCAAACATACCTTGATTAGCTATTTCGATTATTAGTGGCTCCATATGATTTAAACTAAAAATCGCCTAAACCTTGCCTACTTTCTCTTTATGGATCTTGTCCTTTGTGTTCGTGGGTACCATAGCCTCCTACATAGCATGGCATTGAGCTATAACTTTGACATTCAAGGTCTTAATCTTTCTTACGACCCTGGGATTATGGTATCTTCTTATCGATATTAGATATAAATCCATGGGGCTCACTAGGTATGGCATTCAAGGCACCGACTTTATTCCTAAGGCTCGTCAACAACCACCTCACCACTTATCCAACTGGATGCTCCCTTTCCCATTGAACATGATGATGATGATATGGAGCATGATGCACCTTTTCCACCCCAGCTCCTAATACCTCATCATTCATGCCCATGGACCTCTAACATATGTACGATTCCATCATAGGACATCTTGACACGTAGGAGTGACATTTTGACTCTTAGGATTATCACTTTGATTCCATTGATGCTTGCCTTTCTAGTCTCAAGCATAGTCATCGAGTGTTAAACAACCAATTCCATAGCTTCTCGATGGCCTTTCATCATGCTCCTTCACCTACTTCTCCACCCATCGAGGACCCTCTAGCCAATTGCAAGGGTCATTTTATGATCACTTTTAAGTTTTAGGATTCCATTCCATCGGACATCTTTTGCTTATTTTGTTAAATATATTTAATGATTTATTCTTAATGAATCATCTTTGCTTGTCCACACTATGATTGCATTTTCTTCATTGCTTTGAATTGTTCTTTCTAGTGTTTTGATATAACAAAAAGGAGTAGATATGCTACAAAATTTCCAAATATGTCTTTCATCTATTAATACAACTTATCATGTTGGAACCCAAATAACATGTTGATATTGAACACTTTTTACATGCTATAGCTTGAATTATGAAAATCATGGGCAATATTATAGATTTGAAATGTTGTAGCTTTAAAGGACCCTTTTTTTTCTCAAATTAAAACTTTTGAAAACCATTACCTTTATTGAAAGGGAGTTGTTCCATTACAAATCTTAAAAATAGAAAGGGAATAATTAACAAGCAAATTTATCTTAAGTTTTATCATATAAAAAAAGAAGAGAATGTTAGCTTTGAATTAATTTTGGTTTTGATATAACAAACAACTTAAGGTAAATTAATTTGTATTCAACTATTTCCAACTTAGTACTTATGTTAAATTGAAAAATATTTAAAAAAATACTAAGTTTCTATTTTCCAAAAAAATATATATTCAAAAGGCATATTTATACTTAGAATATTTTTTAGATATGTTTGAGTCAATATCAAGCCAAGAAAAATCATTTTACAAAGGATTTTAATAGTATATCTCGATATAATACATAAATGTATCAATACTATGCTTAAAACCCTCAATTGTATCGAAACATTGCAGTGAGTATTGATCCTCACCCTATATGTATCGATATATTGCTTGGCAGTAGCCAAGGTTTGGCTTTCCTTGGCTAAAAGCCCTGAAAGTATTGACACAGGTGTGTCTGTATCGATACAAGTTGATAGGTATCGATACTCAGCCTTCTGTATCGATACAACAAGTTGTAACAGTCATATTTTTGACTCATGTATCAATACTTTTGGTATTGTATCGATAACCTCATGGGGAAGAACGAGAAATGACATTTATAAAGACTCCAACGACTATATTCCTTTACCAAATGTTCCCAGTAGCTGAAATCATGATCAAAGCTATAAATAAGCTTCTCCAACATCTTTAACAAAAGGAAAAACCAAGAGATTGTGCTTAGCATAAAATCTTTTATCTTTTCCATCATTTTCACTAAGTAGTTCATCTTTGTGTAGGATTAATTCTTTCTATTTTTGTATTCTTCATTTTGAATCTTTAGATGCATATTTCTTTTAAGCCAAAATTCTTATAAACACCTAATCTTTAGAGGTTTTATTTCTTTATAATCAAATCCTTATAAAAAGGGGAGGTTGCTACTTAGCCATTGAAAAGTAGAGAAAATTTCTACTTAGCCTTCAAAAGTAGTGAGAGAGAGTTCTACCTTAGCCACAAAAGATAGAGGGTAGAGGTTTCTATCTTAGCCTTGAAAGATAAGGAGTGTAAAGGTTATACCTTGTCCTTGAAAGGTAGATAATTCAAGTTAGTGAATTATGGAAATCCAAGGCAAGTGAGGCTGACATAGAGGACATAAGCAATTGAGGCCAAACCTCTCTAAATCATTGGGTTTGCTTTTGTTTCCCTTATCTTTCATTGTTTATTTCTATTCACTAACTTGCACTCCAAAGTTTATCATTTAGATTTCTCAATTTTATTTATCTAAGTTTTAATTTACCAAAATTTTGTGAAATCAATTCACCCCCTTTTTGATTTCATTCACCACTAAACTAATTAATTTATAAGAAAAATTAAAGAGATTAATTTAGATTTAATCTCTAAAAAAACCTATTTTAGCTAAATAATCTATGGTGCACAAAGCTAGAAACATGTCTAGATATATAGTGCACTGACTGAATTCCTTAAAGCCCATTTTATGTGCTAGGTTCAGCCAACATAGTAAAAATGAGTTGGAATCAAAATTAACTCACCTAGGGTGAGAGTTTCACCTATACTATTAGTTTTATTTTGATCACAACACTTATAGAGAGTTTTCATAGATTTTGGCCAAGTGGCTAAAGGGTAGGGATAGCTAAGTTGAGTTGTAATCGAGAAACACTTTTTGAAATGATTTAGTTTTGAAAGAAAATTATATTTCATAATTATCCTAAATGTTGCCACCCCAAGGAAGAAAACCACCTTGGCACCATCTTTTTTCCTACCTCTGTTGTGTATTCTTCCCTTTCCTTCTAGAATTGTTATTAGATTGAGTGAAAAAAAAAAGCAAGTTGCAATCATCTTTTGATTAAGACTTGTTAAGTCTTTTGGCTAGCATGAAAAACTACTAATCTTTACGAAAGATCCCATTACCATTTGTGTGGATCACAGTAGGAGACAAGACAAGTATATTGCTTGTAACTTTGTCGATTTGATCAGACATCAAGCTACTCACCTTTAAGTTTTCTTCGAATTAGATATAACTTTAAATTATATTTAAGAGTCAGGTTACTTTTCATCAGATATATGATTTAATTTTATTAAATCTGATTTTAATTTACTACACATCAATTCCTTCCTAAAGATCTGTAGAAAGTTCAACTATTTTTGTGTTTAATGTTTCTATTGCCAATTAATGTTATTTGGTAAAATTTTAACTATTGTTTTTGCATGAGGCTAGAGTTCATCGAGAATATGGATTCCCATGATTATTGGCTAGAGGGAGAATTGAACATGGCGTAAAAACTAAAAGGCTCATGGATATTAGTCATGTATGTGGGGGACCAAAAAATGATCGTATCAATGAACATAGACAAGTCACAACCATTAGAGTCTAGAACCATAAAGTGTTAGGAAAATATGAAGATCCATTCAACATTTTATCAATTAGTGGCCTTAGTAGGCTTATCCGCATGTCATACTACCCTTTTATGCAAGCTTATATGGCCTAGAATTCTAATGTGCAAATGGACCAAAGGAATAGTTTAGGAAATTCTCAAAAGCAGAAGAGAAAGAGAACAAAGGTGCATCATTCCCCACCAATTTCCTACGTAGAGCTCCTTCATTTATTCATTCAAAATCAGATGATCTTCATTATTCAACAAAAGCCTAAGAAACTTCCTTGCCTGGAATGGTATAATCTGAATGCCACATGCAACTTCCATCAAAGTGTAAAAAGTCATTCACGAACAAGCATTGCATACAAAAGCAAAATGCAAACCATCATGAGTAAAAATTCAACAAAATTCAAAGAGCTTGTGGATGCCTATTTGGGATGATAGACTTAAGGGCCATCAATTTTCAGTTAGTATGCGAGTCAGGGTTGTTTCTATCGTAAGTTTTAATTTTTACAGATTTCGTAGAACAATTAATTTACACTTAAGATGAATGAATTTTGATTTCCAAGCATCATGCACCTCGTCTATCAATTTTTCGAAACTTTTTTAATAATAATAACCACTTAATTTACTTTCGATATCAAGGATAATAAAGATATTTTTAACAGATATTTTATGGTTGGTGATCATCACAGGATAAGACTTTATTAGAAAAACCCTTCATCCTCATTTGGATAATATTTCCTAGACATCTAAGTAAAGTCCTTTCCAAACCAAGTTTTTTTTATTGGTTTCCTTAATGGTCGAACAAATAGAGTGCGCACTTCTAAAAGACCGAACTACTGGTAGCTTGATATGTGTTAAAATTATGCTAGGACTCCAAGATTTTCCCCATTTCCCTGGATAACCTTGTACCACAAATTCCATGATCCTCTCTAAATCCTTGAACTATATGAAATGAAAACCAACATGAATAATAAACATTTTTTCTTTTCTTTAAGATAACCCCTTTCAACCAATGCCTAATAAACAAAATGAGAGATTTTATGCATTTCTTATGGTTAACTCAAACTAAAATTTTGGTATGTTAGTGGCTATGATGAATAAAAAATTTTGAAGGGTACATAATAATCAACAAGAAAAAAAGATAGAAAAAGAAAAAGAGAAAAAGAGAAAAAGAAAAAAAGAAAAAAACTAAAAGGTTTAGTGCAACATCATATAACTAAGGCACCTAAAACTTTTTTTAAAAAAAGAATATCCTTTCTCCTAGGGAAAAGCTCATCAATTCAAATGGTGTTGTTTAGGATAAAATGGCCACCTTTTTTTACAATTCGTAAAAATAAAAACCATTCCTTTCAAAATCCACTTTCAGTCTAACAAATGATTTCTTCCTTCAAACCCTAATCAAGAATCACTTTTCACACTGGGATAGTAGAGATACAATAGATTTCAAAAAATAAAAGATATATTTCATTTGTTTCTAAACTATAAGATTGTCTTTCCTTGAGTTTCTAAAATCTCAAATTACTTCAAAAAAAGAGAGGAAAAGAAAAGAAAAAAATGAAGAAAGAAAAAGAGAAGTAGTAAAGCAATGCAAAGGAAAGATAAGAGAAGAAAAGATAAAAGAGTGAAAGCATAAATCTTCTAAAAAAGGAAGGATAAAAATCCTTGATTCAATAACCCTTAAACACATAATTGGGGCTTGTTTACCCTTTTTTTTAAACCATGAAGCATGGTCTACACTGCATGCCCTTTGTAAAAACTATTTTGATTAAAAATAACTATTTAAATTATTAAGCTTATCCTTAAGAAATTCTTAGAAAATCTCACTTCTTAGGTAACTTTTCAGCCCTTAAGAATATGATGGGGCAATCAATGAAAAAAAAGATAAGAAAAAATGAATGAAATTCTAAGGTGAAAATCCAAAAAAGAGTCTAAAACGAGCTTAAAGATTTCAAAAACGCCTTAAGTCAGTGAAAATATCCACAAAGAGTGAAAAACCTTCCATTTCAATCAAGGGAAATTCAAACCTTTAGTCATTTCATAGTGCCCATATAGGTCAAAAGTTGAGTAAAATGTTTAAAAGAAAACCCTTTAAGTTATTATCTCTATTATTGGAAATTAACACTTACAAAAGGCCTTTACATATTAGCCTTTTGATATTTGGTGTGTACTAGCTCAATTCCACACTTACTAAGCTATCATATTTAGAGACTAAAAGGATGTTGCAATTTGGTTGTTTGCCTTTCAAGGAATCCTTGTAAAAGAATATCTATCTTAACTTTATCTTGTTAAACGTCTACCTTGTTATATCAAACTCTTCAAACCAAATTTTGGCAGTGCCAGCCTATTTAGGCCACTAGATTCTTTTTCTTGATCTTACTAAGAGATGTCCCAAATGCTGATCATTAGAATACCTTAACAATGCATGTCCATTACCCTTTATCTTGGAAATTATACAATTGGAGTCAGCTTGTAATTTTCATAACTTTTGATTAAGTAAACTTTTTATAGGTCAAAATGAGAAGTTTATCCTATTCAATAAATCCTAGAAGCTACATGAATTTAATTCCTCATGATTCCAATAAGGGCATGCAAAAATGCCTCGAATAGTGAAATGCTGACTTTTATTCAACTATATAAAGTTTTGAAAGTTTTAGTCTTGAATTGATAAACACTAATTTGATATTTAGTGACCTTTTATGAAAAATCAAAATATACTTAAAATTTTAATGCCAAAATAAGAAAGGAATCATAATAAGCATAAGATCACCCTTCAAAGGTTTAATAAACTTCCAGTGATAAGATAACCTAAAAAAGTGAAGAAACTGGCAACAAAGAGACATAGATTGGTGAAGACTTACCAACACATAAGAAGATTAATCTTTATAATTTTTTTTTTTGCATAGTATGAAATAATACATTTATTAAACTGACAATACGTACTCAGGTCTATATCTGTATTTGCATTATTCTAAAAAGCATTTTGCACTGTATATAAGTGTTAGCATTTGCATCATGAGATATTTGCTTCCCTTCTTTTTAAAAATTTCATGTGAACAATTTTTACACATTAAATTCTTACAAGAAAAAGTTCAATAGTAGCTAGCAGGTTTAGCTCCAATTGAAACTAACACCTAGTTGATAAAGCCTAATGTAGCTAGAAGGTACACTCCAATGAAGTTGGCATATAGTTGATAAAGCCTAACATATCTATTAGGTCCACTCCAGTGAAGTTGGCATATAGTTGAGAAAGCTTAATACAGCTGGTAGATTCACACCAAAGAAGTTGGCATATAGTTATTTAAGTCTAATGTAACTGGTAAATCCACTCCTGTGAAGCTGGCATATAGTTTATTAAGTCTAACATAGCTAGAAGATCCACTTCAGTGAAATTTATGCTAAACTTGTGTCCTTATGAACAAGTTAAAAGAGTCTAAGTTATGTCCTTCCAAACAAGTTAAAAAAGTTAAAACTTGTATCTTTCTGAACAAGCTAAATGAGTTAGACCTATATCATTTTAAACAAAGTAAAAGACTTGAACTTGTCTCTTTCTAAGCAAGTTAAAGAGTTACACTTATATCCTTCTAAATAAAAGAGTTAAACTTGTATCCTTCTAAGCAAGTTAAAAGAGTTAGGCCCATATATTTCTAAACAGGTTAAAAATAAAGCTTAAATCTTTCTAAAAAAGTTAAAACCTTAGGCTTTCTGTTAAGGTCCTTTCCCATATCTGTTTAGTTTTAATGTTCCTTTATTATTCCTTTTTTGGTGACATATCTGGAAATATCTTAGAAAAATTTCCCATTGGAAATGTTAGTATATGCCTTATAGCCAGTTGGATTGGATAAGGCATATAATAGTGAATAATGCAAACCAATCATTTTAGTTAGTGATTCAAAGCTTTCATTCATGTTAATGGCATGATTGATAATTATCCAAACACTAATTAGATGAAGCCTATGAAATAAATTGGCCTTACTAAGTTAGTAACAAGTTACGATGATGACATCTTTATCATGAAAGCCATATTTCTAAAAATGCTCCTAGTCATCATATTGTCAAGATAGGCATTGAGAATGCATAATGATTAGCATATACTAAGCCTCCATACATTTGATACAAGCTATTCTTTGATCTCATAGAAGTTTAAGTATAAAGATACTTAAGGATAACATATGGGTGCTTATTTTATGGAAACAAGTTCACTAAATAAGTTTATGTGCCAGTCATGTATATTAGTCCTTAAACTTATGATACTAGGTTATCTTGTATGGGAACTATCACACTTTGATTCCATCACGAAGAGTCCATAACAAATAGATGCTTATCGTAAGGTGCTTGTGGGCATGGCATGAAATATACAAAAGTGGATGAATGACCTAGACAAATTCACCACTCCAAGTGACATTGGAGACATGTCTTATTTGTTATCAGCTTTGGTTAACTTTGTCACCACTTGCCCTACCTTTAAAACTTCAGACAATCTAAAAGGCATAGCCATCATGGTTGGTCATGGTTAAGCCTTTAAGTTATCCCTTGATTAGGATTTGGATTGGACGTCACAATATGAAGGGGAGAGAGACCGTCGGGTGAGTCGCTTATCCAGCTAGTCTCGAATAGCTACCATAAAATGGTCATAAACTTGGAGTCACCACCAATCATTTTTGGCTGGGCAGGATTAGATGCCAATTGAAAATAATATTCCAAGTTACGAAACTCGAAACATCAATTTCAAGGTCCATAAAGTCCAGATATTCATTGGTTGGGTTTGGGAGTTGATTACGCACGGGGAAGGTTAACACTCCCACGACGCCTAAAATCGGTACCTACTAACTATATTTCACTTTGGTCTCAGTTAAATCAGTTCCATTTAGCCTTTATTTTGATATAATTCCCTTTAATGCATGAATTTTTGTAAAAATAGATTCGATTTTTCTTTTTTTTTTAAATAGCTCATCTATGCACCTCGTAGATGTGAGGAACATAGGGAGTTTTTATGAATATAAAGTCAGAAATTAAGTTTTGAAAATTTTGATATTCCGCATTAGGCACTAGAGAGATACCAACATAAAACATTGCCTCGTAAATTTTATTGGAAAAAATGAATTTTAAATATGGATGCATGATAATAACTACAAAAGAAAACAAGTTAGTAAGGCCAAAAAAAGTGAAATATAATGATATCAAGCAATCACAAACAAAAGAACATAAAAGCAAGGGCGATTGAAATGTATCTCATAATTGCAATAGATTATTGAAGAATAACTGAGATGATAATTTTAAAGACTAGTCTGGATTCGATGGTAATTTGAAGAATGAAGATAATTTTTATTAAAGTAGTCTGATGCATCCAAAAGAAAAAAATTTTAGGTGTTTTCAAGGTAAAACAGGGTTGGAGTATCCTTACAAAGAGGTAAGGTTGGAGTATCCCCAAAGATAGAGTTAAGAAAATATTTAGGAATAAAGAAAAAATTTGTATCTTTTTTTTAAAAAATAAGGTTGGAGTACCCCTTCAGAGTAGTAGGGTTGGAGTATCCCTAAAGTTAGGAAAACATTTAGGAAGAAGGAGAAAATTTAAATTTTTTAATTAAAAATGGGGTTGGAGTATCCCCTTTCAATTAAAGAGTTAAAGTAACTCCATTAGCAAAAATTTTAATATGAAATCCTATTTTTTGTATTTCAATCTCGATCTACGCTAAAAAGGGCTGATCTTGTAAGGGAACCAATCGAACATATTTTGAAACATTCGAACATCTTGATAAAAGGAGATTCAAAAACTAAGATAAAAATAAGAGATAACATCATGTCACCTCTCTTCCCAAATTTATTTCAGGCTCATTTGAAAGCTTTAGGTGATGAATAAGGCATCGTTAGAAATATAAGTCGATAAGGTTTAATGTAAAAATATTCTAAAAATTCTACACTGTCACTTTCTAAGCAGAATTAATTTTTAACCTTAAGTCTATGTTGACAATGGCAGCACCTACAGAGGAAAAGACATTCCAAAGTTTGAAAAATCATTTTGGGCTAATTTAAGATAGTTAAATTGTGAACAACACCTTTCTGAAAAGGGAATTTTGTAAACATGTTCAAAAAAATACATAAAATTTTCATCAAAATCATTTGATAGGCCAAAATGCCTAAACAGAATGTTGCACATTGCTTTCAGGGGTTTTGGCCAACAAAGGTTCAAAAAATCATAACTTCCTCATTCAAGATGATTTGAGGGCAGATGAGACATCTTTATAAAGGCACTTCAATGTCCTTTAAGGGAAAATATTGGAAAAATAAAAAAAATATTTTATGGTCTGAAAATGATTTTTTGAATTCGGATTAAGTATTGTTAGAGCAAAAATAGAAGGATTATTTGATATTCTAATTTTTTTAAGATAGATTCAAGTCTAAGACATCTGAACATCCATGATAGAAAGCAACATGGGCTTCACAAGTTCATTCCATAATCTCAGAGTAATTTGGAAAGATGGAGTAACTCATTGACCATGTTATTAAAGGGAACATGAGACTTAAGATTAAGCTTTAATACTAAAAGGATTTCCTTGTTTTTTCAAATATAAACTTATTTCACCATGAATCCAAGGATGAAATGTTAATTTGCTCCTAAGATTGGGTGACAAATTTGATCAAGGCATTAAGTCCACCCTACTCTTCATCTACGAAGGCAGCATGAGCCTAACTTAATGATGTTTTTAAAAATCAGGTTTTAAGAAACAAGCAAGCATTTTGATAGAGATATCATGAATAAAAAGAAGCACATACCAAGATAAACATAGGTTAAACATGTAAACATAAAAGATGAAATTTTGACATAAGAATGGGAGACATAAATGTAAGAAGATGACAAATAGGATGTAGAGAGATGACATGAACATGTTTGAAGGGAATGGATGCTAGAGTTGTCAAAACAACATTTTTATTTCATGAGACTCTTTAAAACATAAAAAAATGTTTAAACTTACCTAAGACATGTTAAAATAACCATTTAAATATGAAATGAATATGTGGAAGGAACATGGCAAAAGATGCATGACCAAAGGCTGTGTAATGGTAAAAATAAAGTATGGTGAGTTTATATATCCCACAACATCAAGGTGTCAAGAGGGTCATCAAAATCCTAAGAGTACCACAACCAAGGCAACAATGATGAATGAGAACTTTAAGAGGGTCATGGCAGCATAAAGGGCTCACAAAAATGAAATGAATGATCAAAATAAAAAATGAATGGAACAAGGTAAAAATATACTAGCAAAAGCTTGAACTTTCCTCTTTTCTTAAAAGCAATAACTTTAAGCTCGGTTCCTTCCCTCTTTTTGCTATTATTTAGCAAGAAGAGAGTGAAAGGAAAAAGCTTTTTTGGAATATGGTTGCTGGTAATGTGTTTTAAGGATGAAAGTATATGAAAGGTTAAGTTTTTAAAGGTGTTCTAGTGGTGGTTTTAGGGAGCTACGAGAATAGAGGTTGGTTGAAGGTGAAAGGTAATGAAATAGTGTTTATAGTGAGTTTTTAGAGCTGGAGTTGTAGGAGGATTTGTGGGGACCAATGATGAGTTTTTGAGATTGCTGGATCTTTTTTAATAGCTGAGATTTTTTTTAGATCGCTCGAAGAGTCCTCTATTTAATGCTCAGTTACTGCTTTTAGAAGACAATGCAAAGGCATTTTTTGTTTTTTCGTTCTACACCAGAGGATATCTTCAGCTACCATGCTTAGTTGACTCTTTTCTTATTGGTTTAGCCACGCTGAGCAAGGAGGCAGAAAGGCTGTGACAACCTGTAACTGGAGATATGCCTGCCATACCCTCTGACACCTATATATCTTATGAAAGTGACCTTTAACATTGATTGTTTGGGCTCCAAAAATTTGTTTGAATCTATTATAAGCCTATAGCTGAGGTTTGCAATGATTATGATATTTCCTTGGTGTAAAAACATGTTTAAATCGGGTTCTCGAAAGCTAAAAAGTGGCTTAAACTTGGTAAAAATGCCTTGGTGTATCGATACAAAACATGTTGTATCGATACACAAGGTACTTTTTACCATTGATTATTGATACAATAAGCTATGTATCGATACTAAGAACAAAAAATTTTTTTAGTCTTAAGACTTAGAGATATGTATCGATATTCAATTGATTTGTATCGATACTTATGCTTGTGTATCGATACATTTTGCCAAAAATCATAACTTTAGCTATTGCCAAGGTTTGTATCGATACCAATATGCCAAGTATCGATACCACATCCTAGGTATTGGTTCCAAACCCTCTTGTATCGATACTACATGTGAAAATTATAGTTTTTGGTGACATAAAGCCTCATATCAATACTTGTGACCAATATAACTTGCACATACCTGTGGCTTCCCAATTTTCCTTAACTTGGTCAGTAACAGTGGAAAATTAATCCATGTACTCATTTGAATAACTACAGTGACACCATGAAAAGTGGGCTTTAATATCTTATTTTTATATTTTTTTAATACGATGGCCCATAGGCATTTCAGACCTTTCAAAAAAGTTTTTTGCCTGGCACCACATTAATTAATAGTGCTTGGCGACACAACACCCGACAGTCATCTCCTAGTTTGTATTTTAATTTTTGATTTTATCATCGTTTAATTGAGTCTTGGGATGCCAAAAGTGGGTTAGACAAAATGAGGTGTCTACAGCTGCCCCTCTTTGGCTGTTGCTAAGTATTAGGAACAGGACAAAAATAAATAGACACCATTTTGTTCGTATGGGATGATAGATTTGTACACCCCAAACAGGTGCTATTAGCTTGTGTCGGCTTCGAGGTAAGTAAACATCTTGCTCTTTAAGGACTGAGGTCAGTTATATGAAGCCACCAGCTTGTGTAAGCTTTATAAAAGGGAAGTGTCCTGCTCTTTGAGGACTGAGGTAGGTAGTTGCCACAGCTTGTGCGAGCTTTGTGGTAGGGAAGCATCCTGCTCTTTGATGACTTGAGGTAAGTAGTTGCCACTAGCTTTTGTAGGCTTTATGGTAGAAAAGCGTCCTACTCTTTGAAGACTTAAGGTAAGTAGTTGCCACCAACTTGTGTAGGCTTAGTTAAATGTCTTGCCCTTTGAGGATTGAGGTAGGTAGTTGCCACCAACTTGTGTGGGCTTTGGTAAGCATCCTGCTCTTTAAGGACTATGGTATGTAGTTGCCATTAACTTGTGTGGGCTTTATGGTAGGGAAGCGTCTTGCTCTTTAAGGACTTAAGGTAGGTAGTTGCCACCAACATATATGGGCTTTGGTAAATGTCTTGCTTTTTAAGGACTGAGGTAGGTAGTTGCCACTAGCTTGTGTGGGCTTTATGATAGGAAAGCATCATGTTCCTTAAGGACTAGATGGAAATGAGTTTAGATACCCTTCTTGGGTGATTTCCAATGAGCACATAAGGTCTAAGGTACTTACTTGAGGCTTTTTGATGTTTTTCAAAATTAGAGCATGGTACCTTAATTACCTTAAATTTTGACTTATGTATATGGGAGCTGGTACCTGTAGGATGTTAAATAATGCATAATGCATGGAGGTACAAGTGCCTATCTAAATAATGCAAGGGTAATGACTTAAAAATCCCAATCCAGTGGTTGGTTTTGGCCTTTTTTGGCTTTGATAAGGTGGCATTTTGCCCAGGGTTTATCAATCTTGCTCTAGATTTTCAGAGGCTTTGAATATTAAGGTTGTCCCTTTTTCAAAGGTATAAGAGGTCCATGACCCTTTACTGGGATGAGGTTTTAAGCAGATTTTTATAATTTAGGGTCCTAGTGCAAGATTGGTTTTAGCCCTACGAGTTCATTCATATTCTTTAAACATGAAACAAAATTCCTGCCAAGTTCTATCTTTTGAAGTAATACTAGGAAATCATGTTATCAGTTATGTTTACTTATGAAGCATTATCAATTAAATGATACACATCATGCAATATGAAATGCAGTGCTACGAAAAGATTTTGCAAAAAATCAAGTAATATTTTTATTCAAAGAAAGAGGGTATAGGGTATGAGAAACTTATAAGATTGTGGAAGGTTTTAAAATACAAAAGAGATAAGATAAGTCTTCCCAGTCGATTGGCTCTGACGCTGATGACATGAATTCTCCACTAAGTGCTTTTGGAGATTACTTTCATGCAATTAATCCTTTCAGTGTTGGCTGATTCATAAGAAGATCCCTTAAAGAGTCCCATGGTGGGATGAAGGCCTTGAAGTTAGGTAGTTTCCATTTTTTGAGTGCAGGTATGGATAAGGTTTGGTGGGGTTTGGTTAGCATAAAACAAATGGCTTAGGTTATGACTTAGTTTGTTTAAAGTGGTGAACATAGGGAACAGGGTCTGGTTGCTTAAGCCACCCTTTCAAGTTTTGAACTTAAGTTGGTTTTCTCTTTTTTCTTCTCTTTTCGTTTTTTTTTTTATTTTTAGAAAGAGAAAGAAAAATAGGATACCCTTTCAGTTCATCGTAAAATCCTTTTAAGCATAGTAATTTTTAACAGAATTAGAGTTCATAAGGTCAGGTAGGTCGTTGTGTCCATCTCAGTTAAGATTAGGGCTCTTCTAGAGAATACATGTTTCACCATGTATAGCCTTTCCCAATTCAGGGCCCATTTTCTGTGAGCATCTTTATGGATCAGGAGAATTCGTTTGAGTACCACATCACCTTTTCAGAATTAATAAGGATAGATCTCTTTGTTATAGGCCCTAATTATTTGCTTTTGATATAATTGCCCGTGACAAATGGCTTTAATTCTTTTCTCTTCAATAAGATTGAGTCACTTATATCAGCTATTAACCCATTCATCTTCTTTAAGTTGGGATTTTTTCAAGACTCTAAGTGCAGGGATTTCAACTTCAATTGGCAAGATAGCCTCCAAGCCATAGACCAAAGAGAATGGGGTGCCACCCGTGGAAGTTTGTATTGCTATGTGATAGGTGTGTAAGGCAAGAGGCAACTTCTCATGCCTATCTTTGTATGTCTCAGCTATCTTTTCAACTATCTTCTTGATAATTTTTGTTGGCTGTTTCAACTGCCCCATTCACTTTTGGGTGATATGGGAGAGAGCTTTGATGTTGAATCTTGAACTAAGAGCAGACTGCTTGCATCATTTTGTTTTTTAGGTTGCATGCATTATCAATAATGATTTGTTCAGGAAAACCATATCTACAGATGATGTCATATTTCACAAATTTGCACATGATAAATTTGGTGACATTGGCATAAGAAGCTGCCTCTACCTACTTGGTGAAATAATCAATTACAACTAAAATGAAGCGATGCCCATAAGAAGCCTCAGGGATAATTGGTTTAATCATGTCCATGCCTTATATAGAAAAAGGCCATGGAGCTATCATAGCATGTAGGGGTATTGGTGGGACATGGATTTTGTCAGCGTAGATTTGGCATTTGTGACATTTTCAAGCATAATTAATGCAATCCTTTTCAAGAGTCAGCTAATTATAGCCTCATCGCATGACATGTTTTGCCATTCGATGTCCATTGGCATGCATACCATAAATCCCTTCATGAACTTCTTCAAGTATTTTTTTGGCTTTAGAGGCATCTAGGCTTTCTTGTACAGAATCCCACCATTCAAAATGAACCTCATGGTTAATCATTGGACAGTTCTCTTATCCATTTTGGTGTCATCTTTTGGGTATTGTTGATCCTTGATGTAATGAAAGATGTCATGATACCATGGTAAACCATCTTTTTCTTCTTCAATATTATGACAATGTGTCGAGGCTATATAGACACTCATTTGAATAGAAATGATGTCTGATTCTCAATTGACTTTGAACATGGATGATAAAGTGGCCAAAGCGTCAACAATTTGGTTTTCTTCTTTGAGTAAATGTCAAAAACTAATATCATCAGACTATTTATTAAGTTTTGACATTAGATTTCCTTAGTAGATCAGTTTAGCATCACATGTTTGCCATTCTCCCATCAATTGGTAAATGACGAAGGTTGAATCTCTAAACACTTGCAGTGTTCAAATACCCCTTTCAACAGTTGCTTGGAGTCCTATGATGCAGGCCTTGTATTCAGTTATGTCATTGGTGCAGCCAAAGTTCAATTTGGCTGTGAAAGGGTAATGGTTTCCCTCAGGCAAGATGAGAATTACCTTAATTTCATGCCCCAGTGCTTTTGAAGCTCCATTGAAGTACATTGTGGTGACCTACACTTAACAGCATTATCCACCTTAGATATGCACATTAAGTCTTTGTCATGGAATTTAAAGTCTAAAGGCCAGTAGTCATCTATGACTCAATTTACCCAAAAGTCTGCTATTGCACTACCTTTAATGGCTTTCTGGTTTACATACACGATACCATACTCAAAAAGCATAACTTGTATTTGGCTAACCTCTCGGACAAGGTAGGAAGTTCGCACAAATAATTAATAGGATCAAACTTGGTGACTAGCCATATGGTATGGTACAGCATGTATTGCCTTAACCTCTAGGCTATCCAGGCTAAAGCATAACATAGCTTTTCTATGAATGAATAATTATATTCATATTCTATAAACTTATTTGAAGTACATTGTGGTGACCTACACTTAACAGCATTATCCACCTTAGATACGCACATCAAGTTTTTGTCATGGAATTTAAAGTCTAAAGGCCGGTAGTCATCTATGGCTCGATTTACCCAAAAGTCTGCTATTGCACTACCTTTAATGGCTTTCTGGTTTACATACACGATACCATACTCAGAAAGCATAACTTGTATTTGGCTAACCTCTAGGACAAGGTAGGAGCTTCGCACAAATAATTAATAGGATCAAGCTTGGTGACTAGCCATGTGGTATGGTACAACATGTATTGCCTTAACCTCTAGGCTATCCAGGCTAAAGCATAACTAGCTTTTCTATGAATGAATAATTATATTCATATTCTATAAACTGATTGTTCAGGTAATAGATAGCATGTTCCTTCTTTCCTGATTCATCATGTTACCCTAATACTCAGCCCAGTGATTTGTCAAAAACTGATAGATACAGGATTAACGATCGATTAGGCACTGGTGGCACAAGTGCCTGAAGGTTCAAAAGATAATGTTTGACCTTATCAAAAGATTCTTGACATTCTTCATTCCATTTTCTAGGATTTTGTTTTCAAAACAGCTGAAAGATTGGATCATATATGTCTATCAACTGAGATATGAATTGGGCTATGTAGTTCAACATTTCCATGAAGCTTCTCACTTCCTTTTGAGTTCAAGGTCGTTACAGATTGTGAATGGCCTTGATCTTGTTAAGATCAACCTTTATTCCTTTCTTGCTTATAATGAAACCCAAAGTTTACCGAATATGGCACTGAATGTGCATTTAGCAGGATTTAGCTCGAGCTGATATTTACGAAGCTATTTGAAGAGTTTTCACAAATGGGTCACATGTTCACTCTCTTTTGGTGACTTGGCGATCATATCATCCACATAGACCTTGATTTCCTTATACATAAGATCATTGAATAATGTTGCCATCCTCCCTTGGTAGGTTGCCTCAGTGTTTTTGAGCCTGAAAGGCATCATATTATAGCAAAAAGTACCCCATACGATTACGAAGATAGTCTTTTCCGTGTCTTTATTAGCCATTTTGATTAGGTTATAGCCAGAAAACCCATCCATGAAGGAAAACAATGCATTTTTAGCAGTGTTGTCTATGAACGTATGAGTTAGGGGAAAATTATCCTTGGGACTGGCTTGGTTCAACTCGCTGTAGTCCATGCACATTCGTGCTTTATCGTTCTTCTTAGGAACTAAAACTATATTGGCTACACATTCAAGATTATTTGGCTACATTGAGAAAAGCTACTTCAAATTACTTCTTCACTTCTTTTTTAATCTTTAAAAGCATTTCAAGTTTCATCCTTCTAAGCTTTTGCTGTATGGGCTTACACTCAATTTTAAGTGAAAGTTTATGACCCATAATGTTGGTATCTAATCCAAGCATGTCTTGATAAGACCATGCAAACACGTCTTGATATTCTTGAAGGAGACTTATTAGTTCAGCTTGAGTTGATGGCTTTATGGAGGTTTCGATTCCAACTTCTTTTGGGTCTTCTTCTATTCCAACGTTTATGGTTTTGGTGGGTTCCTCATGACATAATATTTGTTTTTCTTCTTATTCAACTAGTCTCAATAGGTTTAGGCATATAGAGTTCTTTTCAGGGTCTTTTTCAGATTCGACCTCACCGACATAGATCAGTTGCTCAAAATCAATTTTTAAAGTTTTAGTATAAACTTTCATGTCACCTTTATTGACGTACCTAAAAATATGGAAAGGAATAATATGGGTGGAAAAATATGTAAATGAAGGTCTAAGGTTGGCAAGAACTAGGAATGCAAAGAATGAATGCATAATGCTTAGTCATTTTCATTTATAATACTTAATAAAAGCTGCCCATACAGAGGATCCTGTAATGCTTTTGGGTGAAAGCATGTAGGTTTACTTCATAGTAATAATTTGAAATAGACTTGAAAGTACAAGAATCTCAGTCTCAGTCTAAACACTTGGAATAAACCCTGAAGGGCATAAACCAGTCTTCAGACTTGTAGTTGGCATCTTTGGCTCATCAATCATATTGATGGAGACATCTTTGAATGCTTTGTTTAATATGAGCACAGCACTAGCGGAGCAAGTATTTACATGTCCCTCTATGCAAAAACTTTCCTGAAGTGGTGGGAATATTATTAGCTTATCCTCCATGTCTCGTCCTGATAAACTAGCTATTCTCTTCTCACGGTTCTTCTAAGCTTGCTTTCTTTTCTACTGTGCACTGGGCTTAATTCCCAACCCTCTTTTGTCAATTTGGTTGACCACTTTCAAGCTTCAGCAACTCTTTGAAGGGCTTTTCAAGTCCCTTTCCAGCTGGGCACTTTTGTCGATAGTCAACTTCAAACCCATGTGAGTACTCTCTGATAGGTAGGGCTGAACTATTGGCAACCCTTCCTTGATATAAGTAGCATTGACAAACTCAAAGGATTGGAAAGAGGATTTTGGGATATCATCAGTCGAGGTAGTAGCAGTGATATCTTCTTCTCCTCTGGTGTTGATAACTTTATTCTAGATAACAAATTTTAATTTTTGGTGCAAAGATAATGGTACTGTCCCAGTAGAATGAATCCAAGGCCTTCCCAATAGGCATTTACATGAGGGAGCAATGTCCATCACATGAAAGTTAACTTCGTAAGTACATGGGCTAATTTGGAGTGGAATGGTGATGTTCCCTACAATGTTCTAGCAAGTTCTGTCGAACGCTCGCATAATCATATGACTATTTTGGATATAAGATGCATCAACGGAGAGCTTGTTCAAGTATGACATGGGCATTACATATAAAGCCAACTCATTATCGATGAGCACCTTGGGCAACATAGTGCCTTTATATACATTGTGATATGAAGGGCTTTGTAGTTTCCTCTCCCTTTAAGTGGGATTTCATCATCATTGAAAGATATGTAATTATCGGCATTGATAGTACTCACTAAGCGATCCAAGTGACCTATAAAAATGTCATAAGGGACATAAGCCCTATTTAAAACTTTGAGAAAGGGCATTCCTGTGAGCTTTAGAATTCAATAGTAGTGACAACATAGATATCTTAGTGAGTTGCTTGTTTAACTGATCGATGATGTTGTATCCACTATGTTTGATAAACATGAGGAATTATGTAGCTTTTTTCTCATTCACTAGCTTTTTGAAGGTGAATGAATCTGAGTTTTTTATTGTAAATTTTGGTGCTTAAGGAAAAAAGCTAGTATTATCTTGCTAGGTTTCACTTCTTGATGTTACTGGGGCATAACATCTACCACTCTGAGTTAGGTGTCTTACTCTTGAAAGGTCCATACTCGCTGCTTATTGACTAGATTCCTCGATGATTAAGGTTTTGTTTTCATAGTTCCAAGGAACCACTTTATCATCCTTATAAGGGAAAAGAGATGGAAGTTGAATGGTCATTCTTGGCTTGGGCTGGATAGGGGTGGCTTTGGCTCTCGATCGATTATTGTAGAAGATCAATGGCCTTCCAACCCCATAAGGAGGATTGCCTTCTCATTCTTCTATAGCATTGACAGATGGTGTTACATTTATAGACTCGGTGTGCGGGGTTTACTTTTCATCATAGAATTTGATGCTACCCTCATTCATCATCCTTTGAACCATAGTGTGAAACACTTTGCATGTTTGAAGAGTATAGCCATAAACAGTATAGAAATTACATAAGTCATTAATTCTTTCTTTTGTCTTTTTGACTAAATTAAGTAGCTTAACTTGCACTAGGATTTACCAAATCAAATTCATTGGCATTCTAACTTCTTCTATGTTTTCTACAATATCATAATTTTCTTCCATGACTATTCTCTTTAGGTTAACTCAGCATGAGTTTGAGATGAACTGGCTTCAGTGCCAGACATTGATTGTTGATTAGCCTTCATTTTTCCTTTCCCTTCATCTTTGCAGATATTTGTTTTACCCGATCCATTTTTATGGCCTCATCGATCATCCCACAGAGTATGACCACATACACAAAGCTCTTCAGGAAGCTTTTTGCTACCCATTCAGAATAAAAAGCTTGCAACATGCCAATGAATTTAGTAATCATCTCTTTTTCTGTCAGTAAGGGATGAATCTAGGCAACCTCTTCCATCTGTCTTGCAACATACTGCCTAAAACTTTCATTACGTCTCTTTTTCTTGCTCATAAGAGATAGACAGCTTGAGATCTGATCATTGGTAAGTCTTTCCTCATTAGTGGCATTAATAAATGGGTCATCATATCTATCCCACTCCTTGTAAAACTTAATCTTGGACTAATCCATCATCTTTTGGACCATTTTCAAGAATGATGGACAATGTTGCAAATCATGTTCTAGACTGTAGTGGCAACAGAATGTTTTAACGGCAATTTTATCATTTGTCACTATTTTAGCTTTCACAAAAGCTTGCCAAGCCTTGCTTATTAGGGTTTTAACTTCTCTAATGCTTTTTTTGACCCAACAAACTTCCCTATTGTCTATCGCATTCACTCTCGGTTTGCATGATTAGTCAGTGGATTGGCCCTAACATTGGGTCCAAGACCCTACTCAATCTCGATCACTCATTTTTCTATTAGACCATGCACTTTTCTTTTAAATGAAGTGCAGTTCTCAATGTAATGGCCTTGAACTCCAACATGGTATTCACAGTAAGCATTCTCATCATACCATCTTGGGTATGGGGGTGATCATGGGTTTGTGATACTGGGGCCACTAGTTTACATGCCAATAAGCAAGAGTAAATCTCTTTAAAAGAGTAAGGGAGTGGTTTAAAATGCTCCATTTTCTCAGGGTGCTTGTTGGTTATTCGAAGCTCTTGCATTGTGCATATTGCAAGGCTGTGCATTCTAGGCTGCATGTTGATTGAGATTTGGTGCAAAGCTCATTATAAGAGCAAACCCAGTAGCGTAGACTGATTATGGTGCTGATGAGTAAGCAATAAGACCGTATTCAACATGTTTAGGAGGTATATAGGCTATGCTGGATGCAGCATTTGATTAAACCTGGCATGATTTTTGCCGACAATGTTCATTTCCTTCTCCTTACCCTTACTATTTTCTTGACTGACCCAGATGTCTCCCTAACGAATATCCTGCTGCTTTTAATGACGTTCTCAATCATTTCCCCTGATATAACCATATCAGCAAAATATTTCATGGTGCTTCCTACCAACTTTTCATAGTAAGAAGCTCAGAGGGTGCCAACAAACATGACTATCATTTCTTTTTCTGTCAGAGGAAAATGAACTTGAGCTACCTCCTCTTTCCATCTTTAAGCATATGACATAAAGCTCTTCAAAGATTTATTCTCCATGTTCATGAGAGAAAAGCGATCCAAAACCTAATTAGACTTGTGCTTATACTGCTTAAGGAATGCACATGCCAAATCTGTCCATGTTTGAATCTTACATGATCAAGTCCTATGTACCATTGGAGAGCTACTCTAGTCAGACTATCCTAAAAACAATGGATCAGTAGCTTCTCATTCTCCTCATGCCTTACCAATTTATGATAATACATGCAAAGATTGGTAGTAGGGTCAGTAGTCCCATTATATTTTTCAAAATCAGGCACCTTGAATTTAGGCAGGATAATAAGACTCGAAACCAACCCTAATAATTTTGCGTCTACAATTTCAAACTTGTTACTTCCTTCCATAATTCAAAGATGCTTCTCTAGTGACTTCCAAATCCTCATCATTTTTTGGGGGCCTCTTTGTTTTCTCTTACTCCATTTGCTCATCGAGGTCCAAGACTATAGGCCTTGCCGGTGGAGAGCCTGCACCTTGAAATCCTTGAATTAAGTGGGATGTTGTTGTAGGATTAATGTAAATGAATGGCTCAGTTGGTGAGATGTTTACCACCAAAGGATACCACCTACGTAATGCCCTTTCTTGAGAATTAGTGGCCTCAGTACTACTATTTAGATTACTTTGGGGATTGGCTAGATCATTTTCTACCTTTACTGTACTTGTTTACCCTTTTTCCTTCAACGCATCATACAACAGCTTGGTCAGCTTAGTAATCTAAGCTTGGAGTTCCTCATTCTTATAAAGTGACTGCTCTTGGAACTTTCTATACATGAGCTTGAGCCTTTCGATGCAAGCTTGATGATCGTTTTCCATCACTCTTCGATAATTGCAAGTATTATACCAATGGTGAGCATATGTTTCGTGTCTTAGATCACCTTCACTTTATATTATTTTCAGATTAGGCCTTTTATGATATGTTCATGCATATGTTTGATGCAATTAAAGTGAATATGTGATCATGAAAATAATTGAATAAATAAAACTATGAAAAAATGATTAGGTTAGTCATACAAATGCAAAAAGGATAATGGGATTAAAGGGTAACTCCACCAATAGTGTCTTTCATTAAAGCAACAAAATATTCCGATTCCATATGATTACCTTCGAGAATGCCTAACACAGTTACATTGCCTGACTACATGGTCCAAGAAATACAACAAATCTTGCTCATCAGCTTCAGTGGGCAAGATATCACATGCCAAGAATCGAGCTATATCCATCATGTTTCCATCCTCCAACTGAGTTGCTTGAATTTGCTCTGTGAGATGGCGATAATGCTCCTGATAGTTTTGGCGCGCGTGATCAACAACTTGAAACCATTCTTGTTCCTGTTGTTTGGAGGCTCTCACCAGTACATCGACTTGGTCTTGGCGAGCTTGAAAAGGATGCTCTAAATCTTGAATTCTGAGTGTCACAGCTCTATTTTTGGCTTGGTTTGCTCTTAAATCTTAGACTCGAGCTTTTAACCGTTTATTCTTACTTTAATAAGTTAATGCAAGAGCTTAGGTTCTAACAAGCTTTTCCCTATTGACCCTAGCAACTTTTCTCCATTGGTGTAGTTCCTTCTCGAGAGTAGTAATTTTTGTCTCCATTGGTGTAGTTCCTTTTCGAGAGTAGTAATTTATGTCCTTCGCTCAGTCGATGACTTTCCAAGTCTTTGAGACTTGCTTGCTTTGTTAAGGGCCACACAATCTTTTCTCAAACTCTTGAGGTCCTCTTTGAAGTGATTTTTCTCTTTGATAACCCTGTTCTTCTTGCCATCCTCATTTAATCGAGTAATCTCATTAGCAAAGGTCACCCTTCCTGTTTGAACTCTCACTTGAATAATTCAAATTCAGAAGGAAATTCATCAACTAGCATTTATGATGTCTTGATACTAGACAAGGGCACGATGTCATTAATTCGTTGAACCCTCCATTCATTATATCTTAAGGTCATACTACTCCCTCTCCAATACCTTTCCATGTAACGGGTTTGTTTCCATGCATGAAAAGCTAGTTGGACTTTTGACTTGTAATCAGGCTCACCATAGTTGAAATCCCACGACTCTAAGTCTTGGACAAAAGGGATGAATTAATGGCACTGGAATTATCGAAGAACTAAAAGAGAGGTGTAGCTAGTATTTCCCCATAATCACATGAGCGATATGCAACTATAATCTCCACACCGGTGTATGACTGTTTGCGGGAAAAACCAAAAGGCCTTCCATGTTACCCTTTCCCCTTGAGGGTCCAAAATTTTTGGACCCATTGCTTTTCAAATTTGTCGTGAGGCTATTCCTTCTTAACCTTCAAGATAGGGCTAAAGCTAAGTAAGAAGTAGTGCAACGTCTTACTTTCTTTCGGGCTGAAGTGACTGACGAGCCAAATGTCAAGGAATAGTGCACACCTGATGAAATAGCCCATACCCATTTTCTTACAAGAATTAAGAGCTCGAATAGTTTCAGCAATGATGGTTGGTGCGGGATCACAGTAAACAAGAAAAGACATCTACTACCATAGCTTCAACATAGCCTAATGTCTTAGGGAATATAGCCAGACCATATATCGCCAAAGCGTAGATATCTTGGATAGTTCAAATGTCAACTGTACTTGCCATTGCTTCTTTCAAACTAGTCTATGAAATGCATTCACTATTCCCCTTTATTTTGATATGGCTCTCAATCTAAGACTCTATTGCCCTGAGGATTTGAGCCAATCTTTTTTTGAAGGTTGAAAGATTCAACACTTTATAGTATATCCTGTCAACCTTTGCCCTTTCAATGTTAAGTAACGTAGTATATTCATCAACCATAGGGACCAAGTCTTCATGATTGAAAATGAATCACCGATATGCTAGATTCCAAAACTAAGAGGCCCTTTGTAACAAACTGACATCCAAACAAACTTGAAACAGAAGAGCAATATCTCCATATCTCTTAGTGAATGATTCCCTTTCAGTACTATCCTAATTGGTCCATACAATCCTTAGATCTTGCCAATCATTTTGATTGTACCCTATCTTGATCCTTTCATGCACTATTGAGACATGCCCTGGTTTAAGGACTCTCCATCTTCACATTGTCGGCATTTTGACCATGCTCAGACTTTCTCAAAAGGCTTTAGCTCCAAAGTGGATTCTTGCTCCATGACGAACACCCCTTGATGGATACTAAACCATTGACCAATTGTCCCATGGTGATGATAATTATGATGCAATGATGCATGGTGAAAAAGAAAGCAAAAAGGGAACAAGTTAGTAACCAATACAAAATAATAGGCAAAAGATAAAGAAATAAAAGAATAGCAGCAAAAGTTTATCATAAAATTTGCCTTGAGAATAAGCTGTATGATGTCTAAGGTAGACACGATGAATATAAATGTTAAGGCATTAAATGGGTAGCATATCAGCATATCCACATTAAAATTGCCTCTTTATGAAGCAACATGATACCTTACGAGGACTAAGACTGACCGCTTAAATGATAATGTTCATTCATCACCATTTATGTTAAATACATGTTAAGCCATTGTTCAGGGAGCATGACAACTTATTTCGGTTAGATATAATTATTTTAAGATGGCATTATGGGTAATGGCATTCACTTGTCTTTACCTACTTATTAAAGAGGATTTGCTGTCGAACGTAATGGCATATCCTAAAAAAATGATCATAACAATGATAAACATGGGTGAAAACTTTCACTCATCATCATCCGCGTAACTATAGTATATAAGAGTAAAGATAAGAAATATTTCCCCAAGTGACCCTACTCTTCAGGCTATTCTAACAGCATCTTATATGGTTTGACATAGTTTAGCTTGTACGGCTTACTATATGAGTTTAAATCGATGCCTATTTTGTATCCAAATCACTCTTCCGTCCGATAAGAGCAGTCAAGGTGCCCTAATCCTAGGCCCATCGTGGGTTTGGCGAAATAGGTTCGATCCAGTGGATGTATTTCTTTATGCAAATACGGAGGGGTACTCACGAGAGACATAGGTAGTTTACATCCTAGAAGGTTTTGCGATGTCTATGCGAAGGTTACTCATGAAGGTGGATGGCTCACTTCCTCCTAATAATTAGGATACTAACCGACCATGGTGTTTGGTGGGAATCTAGTGCAAATGTAAGTGCACAGTGTGTGTCAGGGAAACAATCAAACCTTTTTGTTTCACTCCTATATTACCATATTTATTCAAATCAATATTTATTTAAGCATGAATAATCCCTAACAATTATAGGAGAAAAACATAAACAATAGAGATTAGTAGGCAAGAATAAAAGAAAATTATATCTAAATAATGATGAAGACCAAAGAACTAAGAATTGAGTGAGCAATAGTTAGTTATAGGCCTAACTTTTTAAGTTTAGTCCCCAGTGGAATTGCCAAGCTGTCGCCATGTGCCCTGCCTTTAAAACTTTAGACGATCCGAAGGGCATAGCACGCTCGACTTAAAAACAAATGATGGTTGGTCATGGTCAAGCCTTTAAGTTATCCCTTGATTGGGATTTGGATTAGTGTAACAATATGAAGGGAGAGAGACCGTCAGGCGGTTCACTCATCCAACTAGTCTTGGATAGCCACCACAAGATGACTTGGAGTCACCATCGATCATTTCTGGCTAGGCAGAATCAGATGCCTACTGAAATAATATTTTGAGCTACGAAACTCGAAACACTGGTTTCAAGGCCTATAAAGTCTAGAGATTTGTTGGTTGGGTTCAGGAGTTGGTTACGTGTGGGGAAGGATTAATATCCCCATAATGCCCGAAATCGATACCTATTAACTATATTTCATTTTAGACTCGATTAAATCGATTCCATTTAGCCTTTATTTAGATATAATTCCCTTTAATGCATGAAGTTTTGCAAAAATAGATTTGGTTTTTCTTCTTTTTTCTTTTTTCTAAAAAAATAAGCTCATCTATGTGCCTCAGAGATGTGAGAAACATAGGGAGTTTTTATGAATATGAAGTCTAGATTAAGTTTGAAAATTTTGATATTCCACATTAGGCACTAGAGAGATACCAACATGAAACATCGCCTTATAAAATTTATTGGAAGAATGAATCTTTAATGTGAATGCACGATAATTACTATAAAAGGAAATGAGTTAGTAAGACAGAAAAAGCAAAATATAATGATATCAAGCAATCACAAACAAAAAAACGTAAAAAAGAGGGGTGCTCAAAATGTATCTCATAATTTTTATTGATTATTGAAGAATAGCCGAGATGAAAATTTTATAGACTAGTATAGATTCGATGGTAATTTGAAGAACGAAGATGGTTTTTATCAAAGCGATTTAAGGTGTCCGAAAGAGAGAAAATTTTATGGGGTTGGATATCCCCTCGGAGAGGTGGGGTTAGAGTATCCCCAAAGATAGAGTTAGGAAAATATTTAAGAATAAAGAAAAAATTTATATCATTTTTTAAAAAAATGGGATTAGAGTATCCCTTCGAAGTAGTGGGGTTAGAGTATACCTAAAGTTAGGAAAACATTTAGGAACAAGGAGAAAATCTAAATTTTTAATTAAAAACGAGGTTGGAGTATCCCCTTAAAATAATGGAGTTGGCGTATCTCCATTATAAAAAATTTTAATATGAAATCATATTTTATAGTTTTAATCTTGATCTGAGTCAAAAAGAGCTGATGTTGTAGGGGAACCAATCGAACACCTTTTGAGACTTTCGAACATCTCGATAAAAGGAGATTCAAAAACTAAGATAAAAATAAGAGACAACATCATGTCACCTCCCTTCCTGAATTTATTTCAGGCTCGTCCGAAGGCTTTAGGTGGTGAATAAGGTATCGTTAGAAAGATAACTCGATGAGGTTTAATGTAAAAATATTTCAAAAATTCTAAACAGTCACTTTCTAAGCGGAATTAATTTTTTAAATTAAGTCTATGTTGACACTGGCAGCACTTGTAGAGGAAAAGACATGCCAAACTTTGAAAAATCATTTTGGACTTATCCGAGATTGTTGAAATAGGAACAACACCTTTCTGGAAAGGGGATTTCGTAAATGTTTTAGGAAAAATACATAAAAATTTCATCAAAATCATTTGACAGGCCAATATGGCCCAAACATAATGTTGCATAGTGGTTCCAAGGGTTCCAATGAACAAAGGTTCAAAAAATCATAACTCCTTCATCCGGGATGATTCGAGGGCAAATGAGGCACCTTTAGAAAGGTACTTTGATGTCCTTTAAGGGAAAAATATTAGAAAAATCAAAAAAAAATCGTGGTATGTTTCCCAAATTTGGATTAAGTATTGCCAGAGCAAAAACAAGGGGATTATTTGATATTTTGATTTTTTAAAGATAGACTCGAGTCGAGGACATCCGAACATCCATGATAGAAAGTAACAAGGGCTTAACAAGTTCATTCCATAATCCTGGAGTAGTTTGGGAGGATGGAACAACTCATTGACCATGTTACTAAAAGGAACATGAGACTCAAGATCAAGGTTTAATACTAAAAGAATTTCCCTTTTTTTGAAAAATAAACCTATTTCACCTTGAATCCATAGCCAAAACGTTAATTTACCCCCAAGATTGGGGACTAATTTGATAAAAGCATTAAGTTCATGCCACTCTTCATCTATCAAAGGCAGCATGAACCTAACTTGGGGATATTTTTAAAAATTAGGTTTTAAGAAACAGTCAAGCATTTTAATGGAGATATCATGAACAAAATATAGCATGTACCATAATAAACATAGGTTAAACATGTAAACATAAAAAGATGACATTTTGACATGAAAATGGGTGACACAAATGCAAGAAGATAACAAATAAGGTGCATAGAGATGATATGAACATGTTTAAATAAGGGAATGGATGCTGGAGTTGTCAAGATAGCATTTTTATTTCATGAGACTCCTTAAAACACAAGAAAATGTATAAACATACCTAAGACATGTTAAGGTGACCATTTAAATATGAAATGGATATGTGAATATGGAAGGAACATGGCAAAAGATGCATGAATGGAGCCTGTGTAATGATGAAAATGAAGTATGGTGAGTTTATATATCCCACAACATCGAGGCATTAAGAGGGTCATCAAAATCTTAAAACTACCACAACCAAGACAACAATGATGCATAAGAGCCTTCGGAGGGTCATGGTAGCATGAAGGGCTTATTAAAATGAATTGGATGATCAAAATAGAAAATGTATGGAATAAGATAAAAATATACCAGTAAAAGCTTGAACCTTCCTTCTTTTTTAAAAATAATGACTTTAAGCTTAGTTTCTTCCCTCTTTTGCCATTATTTAGTAAGAAGAAAGTGAAAGGAAGAAGTTTTCTGGGAATGTGGTTGTTATTGAGGTGTTTTAAAGATGAAAGTATGTGAAAGGTTGAGTTTTTAAAGGTGTTTTGGTAGTAGTTTTAGGGAGTTACAAGAATAGAGGTTGGTTAAGGGTGAAAAGCAATGGATTAAAGTTTTAGTGAGTTTTTGAAGCTAGAGTTACTGGAGGATTTGTGGGGATGGATGATGACTTTTTTGATGTTGCTAGAGCTTTTTTATAGTTGAGATTTTTTTTAGATCGCTAGGAGAGTCCTTTATTCAATACTTAGCCACTGCTTTTAGAAGATAATGCAAGGGCATTCTTGATTTTTTCTTTCTACAACAAGGGGCATCTCCAGCTACCATGTTCAGCTAACTCTCTTTTTATTGGTTCTGCCATGCTGAGCAAGGAGGTAGAAAGGCTATGACAGCCTGCAACTGGAGATATGCTTGCGATACCCTTTTAAACCTATATATCTTATGAAAGTGACATTTGTCATTAATTGTTTGGGCTTTGAAAATTTGTTTGAATTCGTTAATCACCCATAATTAAGGTTTGCAATGATTTATTATATTTCCTTGGTGGAAAAACATGTTTAAATCAAGTTTTCAAAGGCTAAAAAGTGGCTTGAACTAGGCAAAAATGCCTTAGTGTATCGATACAAAACATGTTGTATCGATACACAAGGTACTTTTACCCATGAGTATCGATACAATGAGCTATTTATCAATACTAAGAGCAAAAAATATTTCCAGTCTTAAGACTTAAAGGCTTGAATCGATACTTCATGGATTTATATCGATACTTATGCTTATGTATCGATACATTTTGCCAAAAATCACAAATTTAGCTACTGCGAAGGTCTACATCGACACCAATACACCAGCTATCAATACCACATCTTAGGTCTTGATACCAAACCCTCATGTATCGATATTACATGTGAAAATGCAAATTTTTGGCGATGTAAAGTCTCGTATTAATACTTATACACCAACATAACTTGCATGTACATGTGGCTTCCTGATTTTCCTTAACTTGGTCACAAACAGTGGGAAATTGATCTATGTACTCATTTGAATGACTCTGGTGATAGCATGAAAAGTGGCCTTTGATAGCTCATTTTTATATTTTCCTTTAATACAGCCTATAGGCATTTCAGACCTTTCTAAAAGAATTTTTTGCTGGCACCATGTCGCCTAATAATGCCTAGTGACACGGCACCCCGCAGTCATCTCCTAATTTTTATTTTTATTTTTGATTTTATCATCATTTAAATGAGTCTTAGGGTGCCAGAAGTAGGTTGGACAAAATAAGGTGTCTACAAACTTGATAAAGTGATTGGCCAATGCATGATAAATTTAGGAAAAATTATTTCTCAAAATTCACGGGGTTAATCGAAAGCTGAATGAACTAATATGGATTGATACATAAATAGAAACTGCACAATGCTAATGGTCTTTTTGGAATATATGGTGAAAAGACCTAAGTACACTAACTAGTTACAAAAAGGTTTCTTGAATAAGTCATACTAACTCTTCCTACATACCATGGCCATGATGCCTTGCTAAAGGCCAATCTTGGTCTATTAATATAAATACTCTTAATTGGGTAATTATATTTATTACCATTATGATGGAAGCCTAATAGGTCATACACAATAAGATGACTATTGGACTAAAATCTAGATTTAAATATGGTTTAATTAAATAAAAAGTATAATAAGGTGGACTTAATTGAAAAGTTCAATTAAGAATAATTTAAGACATAAATTAGATTTATAAAATCTAATTAGAGACATCTTAATATGGCAATAAGATAAGAATGTCTTATAAGATAATGCCTATTTGTAAATATGGTTTTAGTGATAATATTAAATAAGGCCAAACAATTGTATTTGGAAAATTAAATAATTATTTCAAAATTATTTAATTAATTATTTAATATTATTTACATAAAGTAACATTATTTTACTTACGTTAGAAAATTTAATTATGAATTAAATTATTTAACATGAAAATTTAGGTGTTAGGCCAAAAGCCTTAATTATCAAGTCAAAAGAGATTAGTTGTAAACTACTCCAAGTTTAGCTTGCTAATGGGTTTGGTGCATAGAATAGCTATCTTTGGTGTGCTATTGAGTTAAAAAATTAAGAGATTACTATGAAGGCCCAATCTTGGACAAGCTAATTAAAATAGTTTTAATTGGGCTCCAAGAAACACTCTAAAGTGGGCCTACCTTCTATGTTAGTAATGGGCTCAGATGACATAATGGTCAAGCCTAACCTAGCTTAAGGTGTATTTAAATATATTATGAAGGTTTTTTGGTTGATTAGAAAGGATAGTAGAAACCCTAGGCACCAACCTTAGACTTCTTTAAAAGGGCTTGCACGACTTTTGCTTCCCTATGCTTTATTAGTACAATCTTTTTTTTTTTGTGTTTTTGGATCATTTTTGACACAATGAAAATAAAAAAAATAATTTCTAGCATTAAGAGATAGTTTTTCACAAAAGTTATGAAATTGGCCAAATCTTAAAATCCTTGTTTCCCTTAGCCTGATTGTACCGATTTGCATTCTAAGTGGTCAAAAAGTGTTTTAGATCATAACCAAAGATAGAAAATCAGTTTTCCATCCTAAAGGAATCAGTGGGAATCAAGAATTATGATTTTTGGATCCGTTTATTGGCATCTGCGAAAAATAATTATTTCTTTATGAAGCTATTTCTTCTTCCTAGATGTTGCAATTGTTCCCAAATCACATCTGATTTATACCTATTAGTTGTATATCTTTTAGTTGAGACTTAACAAGCCTTCTAGCTAGTACTAAAGAACCATTGGACTTTATAAAGGTTCCAATAAGCATCTATATGGATCACCACTAGTGCCAAAACACTTAGATCACTTTTAGCCTCAATAAGAGATCATAGTAGTCAACCCATGGCGCGTTCATGCAGAGATCAGCACGTTTAGAATTACAAGTCTCTAAACAGGAATAATTTCTATCAGATTTACATTTTAAATTGTAGTCCAATTATATATACATCTCTTCCTAAGATCCAAAGGAAATCTGGTTGTTTCTTTGTTTAATTCTACTGTGTATGTTTAATTTTAATTAAATTTTTATGCCTATATCGACATGCATGAGGTAGGGATTTCCCTTTCAAGGTTTTCCACCAAGGTTACTTTTGCCATATCTATTTAGTTTAGTGTTCCTTTATCATACTTTTCCATGACATCTCTAGAAATATCTTAAAAATATCTTCCATTTGAAATGTCTATATTCCCTTCTTATTATTTATGAATCCATGATAAAGTCCTCAATATTTATTTTTTTCCAATTCAACCTCTCCTCTCTTTTGAAAATTTCAATTTTGGCCCCCATGTCTCTATTATTCTTCCAAGTAAACATTCCATTTCAACCTTTATTTTTTTATTTTATATTAATTTTATCTCCCAAGTATCCCTTACTTAGCTAGTCTCCCAAGTTGACCTTTTTATTTTTTTTTTGATTTCTTAGTTTAAATCACCCAATATTGATTTCCTAACCCCTTTTTCGAATTTGTGTCTTTCGAGCCCATTACTCTTCATTTACCCTTTAAATTCATGTTGGAATAGTCATTTTGTTTTTGCATTTTTATTGCACGAAAATGTATCTTTTTATTTCCTTAAAATTCAAAAAATTACTAGTTAGTCCTTGGGCCATCTATTTAGCAAATTTGTACTTCATTTTCACAATTTTGAACCCTTTATTCTTTTAATATCGTTCTTTTCCTTTTGATTTTCATCCTTGTTCTCTTAATTTTGCATTTTGTTGGCCTGGATCCCTCGAATTTACCTCATGGGAATTTTTTTCTAAAGTTTTCTTTAAAGTTGACCTTAATTATCCTTCTTTAACCTCCTCTTTGTCCTCAATTTCATAATAATGGAGTCGTTTAAGGATTTCTAATTCCCTAACTCTTCTAATTTAAAAGTCAACTTTTCATTCTATTTTTGACTAACTCTGATTTCTGTTTACTTTTAACTTTAAGATTGAATTTGACCTATTTTGACTTTGTATTTGACCTTTAAAATCAAATATCTTTTGGGCTTCAATTGCTTCTTATGATCATCCTATCATTTCTATAAGGCTTGAATAAGTCAACTCCTATCTTCTATTTCATTTTCTGTAGCCTAGATTTTAATGTTTCAATTTTGAAATATTTTTTCAAGTTATCCAATTAAGTTTAGATGCCATCCTCTTTCATCGAATTAAGCTATTTAACTCCTTTCAATCCTTAAATCGGGCCTTGTGATCATCCATGTTTCATCCAAGGGGGTACAAGTTAATGTTTACCTCTGAACCTACAAAATTGAGAAAATTGATTGGGGGCTAAGGCAAAATTAGATGTCTACTTTAATTATTCATTTTATGTAAATTTTGACACGTTCAACTATTTGTATTTAGTAATTTTAGATTATACCTTACTTTAAAAGTTATCCCAAAGTGCAAATATTTGTATAGTTTATTTTAGTAATTCAATTTAAACTCTAAGTTCATTGACTTAAAAATTAGTTGATTACATTTGCATGTATCATACAGTAAAATAAATATAATGCGTAAAAGTTATTCTTTACTTTTATTTTTTTGTGCATGAAATAAAATTATGAAATTTTTAAAAAATAAATATAATGAAATTTTAAAAAATTAAAATTATTAATTGAATAAATTGCATAAAAAGTAAAAAATAGTAAAAATATCAAATATAAAATTATTAATTCAATATACAATTAAGAAATAAAATAGAAATTATTAATATAATAATTAATTCAATATACATTATCTATTAAATAAAAATTTTAGAAATAATGAAATGCATTTGAAATTATCAATTCCGCTTTCATATACTTCAAATTATATAATTTATGAATAATTAATTTTAACATAGTTATTTTAATTAATAGATATATTATTATATTTATTATAAGATATTAAGATATAGAAAAATTAAATATTCTTTTAAAAATTTATTTATAAAAAATTTCACTATAAAACAGCACATTAAATAAAACTTATAAAAAAATTAAAAATTAATTAAAAACTCTTAATATTATTATATTCTTTATAATTATTTTTTTATAAAATACTAAAACAAAATATCATCAAGCGAAACCAAAGCTAATAGTGTAATAATTAGCAGTGTTACAAGTCGTAATTATTTTAATATATTATTTATTTAGATTATTTTTTAGGAGATAATAATTATTTTTGTTTGTTGTAATTTCACTTCGTTTTGTAAGAGCTGTTCATAGTTCTTACTTACACGTATCAGTTCTGAGCATTCGTTTTTGAAAAAAACATTACAAGAATATCGTAAACTTTTTTATTAAAATAATATAAAATTATTTTTATATACGAAAATAAGATATTTTCAATTATTTATCGAAATAGGTTAATTTTGAAAAGCCATTGAGAAAGCTCTTTATCAAATGACGATTTCTCAACATAAAAAAAATTATAAAATTTAGTTAAGAAATCACCAAATCAAATGACGATTTCTCAATATGTAAGTGAGAAATCGCCGTTTGATAAGGCAATTTCTTAACTTGTATTTTTTCTTCTAAATTATTGAAAAATTGGCACTTGCCTATTTCCAACGCATACACATAATTATATAAATTTTCAAAAAAAAATTTAAAAAAGACAGTAAACTAATAATTATTAAAAAAAAGTAAAATTAAAAAAATAATTAAAAAGAAGGAAATAATTATTAAAATTATTAATAAAAATTTTAATTACATTTTTACCTCTAATTTTATTCTTTTTTTTGTTGTTACTCTTCTCTATGTTCTTAATAAAACCGAATCTTCCTGTATATATATAAAAATATATATAAATTATATATATTAAAATAGTATTTACAAACAATAAAATATTAAAAATTATTTTT